>JANHGL010012296.1:17404-35291 GCA_024611195.1 Ceyx melanurus | reverse complement strand
CCGCCGGCCCTGCTGCCGCTGCCACGGCGTCAGCGGGTGAGTCAGGGGGTCGGGGGGGGTCCGCCGGGGGAGGGAACGCCGCGCGGTGTTTCTGTGGGGCGGCTGCCGTTGGGCCATGGAGCTCGGCTGAGGAGGCGCCGTGCGGACGGTCGGGGGCAACCCTACGCCGCCACAGCAGCTATGGGCCGGTCTGCGGGCACCGTCGCTCTCCTCTCGCCTCCCGCCGACGTGCGGCCCCCGGGCGGAGCGGCCCCCGCCCCTCCTACGATGCCGCTCCCATTCTCGTTGACGACCCAACCGGAGCCGCTTTTATTTCGACAGAAAACAACTGAAGAGCGACGCGTCTTGTACAGTCTTGGAGCTGCCCTACTGTGCGAACTCTGCATTTGAAGGAACCCAAAAAGGTTACTGTGTGGAAGTGTGGCTTTCAACGCCGAGGATGACGTTTGCAAAGAAGAAAAACAAGTTAACAAGGACATAATCGGATCTATTATTTTTGTAGAGCGCTCCTCTATAATTCTGCATGGTACTTAAACAGAAGAAGGAATTTATCGTGAGGATCCTTTTATGAAACATTCAGTCATTTTTAACCCCAAACTATTGCTGGTTTTTTTGCTTTACTACACAGAATTGGTTTTTCACCTTGTCAACGTTTAGTTCATTTTCTTGAAGAGTCCTATCTACTTTGCTCCATAGCCGTTAATTATATTGAGGACAATTAGCGTAGATGAAGACCGAGATCACTTCAAACACCGTGTTGATTAGATCTCCGATGCAATTAGCGGACAAATGTTTATTTGTGAAAAAACAAAGCCACACCAACCTACCGATGCTAAACTAACGCTAAACTCTCCACGGAGATTTACCAGTGTTGCTTATCTGCCGGTTGCTGGAGGAGAGAGAGCGGAGCAGAGACGATTTTCTTCACCAAGAAGCCTTTATTAATTACTTTACAGCTCTTTTTATACCCTTTTAACCTCAAGGTAATTGGACAAGAAGCCAGCCACCCCCTGGGGCGCCACAGCACCCAGAGTTTAACATCTCTCTGCCGTTTTACAAACAAATGCCAGCAAGGTCACAGCTGGTGGGAGCGGGAGTGGGAACCTTTGCGATGCCACGGGAAGGAAAATTCCATGCAGTAGTATTTTAACATCTGGCGTGTATTTTTAACAGATGTTGCAGCATCTCCTCCGCACTTGCCACCACCCTGGCAGGCGGGGCTATGGCGGGACCAGGCGGGGCTATGGTGGGGCCGGAAGCGGCGGTTGCCGCGGTGACAAGGGAGCGATTTCCGACAGGGCGGTGGCAGCGCGGGAGGGGGTGTGGGTGTCGCGGGGGTGCTGTTAGCATCTGAAGGAGCGGGTTCAGATGGTGCCCAGCAAGTGCCGCCCCGGGAGGGCTTCTCGGGCAGCGCCTGGCTCGGTAGGTTCTGCTCCACGGGGTGGTGTGTGACAGGCTTTTTTGGTGTGTGTGGGGGTTTTATTTGTTGTCTTTCCTCTCTTTTTGTTTCTCAGTCGTCGGGGGGGAGGGCCGGGGGGGTAAGACCGGGAGGTTTCCTGCACCCCTTGGTTGCAGCGCCCACTGAGCCCGGCGGGTCCCTGGAAGGGCGGGCCCGGGATGCAGTGGCTGCGTGTGCCCGGTGATGCCCGGGGGTCGAGGCGGGTGAGGAGCGGGGCTGCTGTCAGCGCTTCCCTTGTGTTGTTTGTCCACCACCTGTCACTTGCTGGGACGTGGACTCAGAAGCCATTTAGTTCAGTATTTCTATGAAACGATTTGATTATTTAGCAGGTAGGTTAGCACGTTTTGTCATCTAAATCCAGTTAATCAGAGCCTTGGCCAACCTCACCTGGAATATCTCCAGAGATGATGCCTCAACCACCTCCCTGGGGAGCCTCTTCCACTGATCCACCACCCTCAAGGAAAATACTGTGTCCAGTTTTGGGCTGCCCAGTTTAAGAAAGGCAGGGATCTACTGGAGAGAGTCCAACAGAGGCTATGAGAGTAATTAAGAGACTTAAGCATTTCTTCTATGAATAATGACTGAAAGAACTGAGGCTGTTCAGTCTTGAGAAGGGACTTATTTATGCCTATCAATATCTGAGGGGTGAGTGTCAAATGGAAGGGGCCAGTCTCTTTTCTGTAGTCCCCAGCAATAGGACAAGAAACAATGGGGGTAACCTGGAGCAGAGAAGCTTCCATCTTTACATGAGGAGAAACTTCTTTACTGTGGGGGTGATGGAGTTGGAAAGGGCTGCCCATGGAGGTTGTCATGTCTCATTCTCTAGAGACTTTCCAAACCCCCCTGCATCTGTTCCTGGGTGTCCTTCCCTGGATGCCCCTGCTCTGGTTGGACTGGCTGATGTCCAGAGCTCCCTCCGAGCCCCCATCAGTATGGAGATGCCTTTCTGACAAATGTATTCTTACATTTCTTTTTCTTCCAACTTGCAGGTTAATAATTGTGGTCTTCAGCTGGTTATCCAGGCCTCTTCCATAACAGATAAAAACAAAACAGTAACTATGACCCTTTCTTTAATAGTCCTGTTAATTAATGCATTTGTACAGTGCAGCCAAATTTGTGTGCTTTCGGATAGGAATTGCCTTTTCATTAGTAATATGTTGACTACTGAAATAACAGCTGATGTATCTGGTAGACTTTTGGTAATTGATTGTATTCATGTAGTCAAGAAATATATGAAATTAAGTAAGCACATGGGGATGTACTATAGCCTGCCATAAATTGTGGATTTCTATGATTTCTTATGCTTCCATCTGTACTTCTCTTGTAATTACAGCACTCCTTATAGGTGGAGTGTTTATTTAGTCAACTGTGGATGAATGTGCTAGTAATTTCCATATTTTTGGTTTCTAACAATGAAACTTTTAAGTCCTAGCATCTTCATAGAATAAATACTCTTTTTATTGGAGTAAATATTTAGATTTTTTAAAGCATTTGCAGAGTTTCCTGAGAACTGTAATTGTTATGGAGATTGGTCTTGCCCGTGTAAAAAGCTTATTTGCATTTGAAAACGTTAACATTTGTCTTGTATATTATGCTACAGTTTGAATTCAGGATAAATAAGGAACAGTCATCGTTCCCCAGTAGACTTCTGCAGCATGATCTGGAAAAAAACTGCTCGGGAAGGCAAGGTGATACTCATGAGGGTTTGGTTTGTTTGTCTTTTCTATTTCTTTTTATTAACTGAACATTAAAAAAAAAAGACTTCCTTTAATTATGAAAACATAAGGGTGGCAGCTTTTCCTAATTGGCTACAGTAATCCAATGTAATTACTGCTGCACTGTGTTTTGAAACTGCTGCTTAGTGGAGATGTCTTTTCTGATCCCTTTTTGCCCTGAATTCTGTCCATGGAGGAGCATCCTTTCTTCTCACAAGCCTGAAAGAGTGTGGGAACACAGTACTAATTGCCACCCTGCTTCTTGTCCTATCAAAACAGTAATTGGTTAGCACAGGAGATCCCTAATTACTGTAGCAATTTTTTATTAATGTGGTAAAAAATCAGGACCATCAGCTGTTCAGAACGGGTTGATTTTTAGGGATATTATGCAATTTATTATGGAGTAAATTTAAGTGCAGCTTGGTTTTGTTCCCCCCACAGGAGACCAAAGAGTATTAAATCCTTTGGTGCGTAATAAGCAGATATATCTCCCAGTACCAACCAGTCTGACAGATCTTTCTGGCTTGGAGTTGAAGCAGAATGCAGGTTCTTTACCAGGGTTTGATGAGTCTTCTATTCACACACCTACAAAGTCCAGGACCAGACAAAGCAGCCATGGTATTCGTTCAGGTAACAATGAAAACTTGTCTCTTTTTCTTCTTTTCCCTTCTTTTTTTTTTGAGCTGGATGTCTTACTGAAAAGGTTGTGCCCTGTAAGATTTCTTACTGCTATAGAACCTTTGTTTATTGAAAAATTAACGTGGGTTTTTTTCCTGTTAACATATTTAGTTTATGTGAAGGAAGCTGAGCCTCTATTCTTATGGTAGTGTGCATTTCTTTGTGGTTGGTTTGGATCATCTTAGAGGTGTATTCCAACCTAAATAATTCTATGATTCTGTGATTTCTGACAAGTACTTTCCAGTGGATCATTTTCCAAAGAAGCCAAAGCTTGCAGAACACATTTGTTTGTTTATTTTGAATATATTTTTAGTCTTTCTCTCCTACCACCTAATAAAGGTGGGTAGCTTTGTAAATATCTTTTAAAGGGTTGCCTGTTTCTCTCTGGAAAAGGGAGTGAAATATAATGCCAATGATGACTTGGTATTCCATGCATCTCCCTTGAAAACTTTGTATTTGTTCATGGTTCAGTGGGAGTGTTTCAATGTTTTGGTTATACTCTAGTTTCTGGTTCTATTAACATCTATTTGATCTGTGTCTTTAATTTGAAGAAGACATAATCTAAGATTAAGCTCACATACTGAAATTGTGAAACAATTATACCTTAACAAAACATCACTGGGTAATTCTAATCAAAACAAGTGTCTACAAAGAATTTCTTATGATAAATTGTTGTTAAAAATCTCTTTGAAATGAAAGAAAGAGACATATTTTAGAAAGAGGATGTAGAGAGATGTAATTCTAACCAAATGATGTCAGGAAAGAAAACTGGTAAGTCAAAGAATGGAGGCAAAATGTGCTTTCATGTACTGTGTGACACTCTGCTATTGAAAAACAAAATTCTGCTTTTTATTTTATTATCTGCAGTTAATGAAATGATTTTACCAAGTCATCATCTATTCTCTGTATCATTTTCTGATAGATAACACACATTTTGGGAGCAGTTCATCAGTAAAATTTCCTATATTGCAACGTACTGCTGAAGAAAAAATCCTGAACTCTGACAGACTGACCCTAGAAAGGTGAGAAGGTTTGTTGAGCAGGAACACTGCAGCTTGCACCTCCTCTGCCTCATGACTATCCCACTGATGCCTGTGGGGGGTTTGGTTTTCTTGGCTTGTGTGTGTTGGGGAGAAGAATTGTGTTACTTAGAGAAATTCTGTGTGTCATTGTGATGAATATATCCATACAGCAGTCTTCAGTTTGGGTTTTTAGTTCTTTCATTGTAAACTGAGGAGCTGTTTTAGAGTCCCAGGTAAGGTTGTAGAAGTAATCTATAGAAATAAACTGTGTCTCCATTAGTTCTAATCTGAAGCATGGACTGTAGAATGATCTTTATTTTTTAGGTCTTAACCAGGACACACAAAAGTTTGGTTTGTTTATTTTTTTACTTTTTGAGGGGGGAAGGCAAAAGGTCATGTCATGTTAGGTCAGTAGAACTGGAATAAACCTAACATAAGAAATAAGTTTTCATCATGATTTCCTATAATATCATCATAATTTCCAGTACCTTGTACTTTTCCCGTTAACATTTCACATATTTATATTTCAGATGTAAAGTTCTAGAAACCAAAGAAAAAAATGCATAGACATGGAACACTTTCAATTCTGATCTAAACAGGCTGCTTATGGGGTATCTGATGAAAAAAATGTAAAAACTGGCAGACTGCTTCTCTTGAAATGTTAATGTGGTCCCAACGTGAGGCTTCCTTGTAGTTTGTAAGTAATGAGCAAATCTGATTGAGAGAACATTCAGAGAATTTTGGAAATATTCCTAATTTCATGCTAATTTCTAACAATAAGGAACTAATGCCTTATTCCCAGAGTTTCATTAGCAAACTTAATTACCTTCATTTTACTTCAGTCAAGATAATAGACCCTCTTCAGTCAGAGTGGGTGAGTAGAAGGTGGGTTGCCAAGTTGTCACTGTGCTTTCTGTTTGGCTTCTTTTCCCTTGCAGGCAGAAGCTGACAGTGTGCCCAGTCTTGGATGGGGAAGATCACATTCGCCTGCTGAACATCCAGCATAACTTGATAACCAGAATCCAGAACATTGCTAATCTGCAGCATCTTGTTTTCTTAGATTTGTATGATAATCAGATAGAGGAAATAAGTGGGCTTTCCACTCTGAGATCCCTGAGGGTCCTTTTGTTGGGAAAGAACAGGTAAAATGAATAAAACTCACTTAAAGCAACTTCTTTATGGTGTAACAGTTGTGATCTGTTTGTTACAGAGTTTGCAGCAGTTGATGTTATCTGTGAGACCAGGAACTGGTCCCTAACCAGCTGGTGTTAGGGATCCCACTGAGGAAGAGCAGTTTTTGCTCAAAATGTTCTTCAGAAACTTCCTTTATGACAATTTAGCAACAGTTCTGAAGTATTTTACACGTTTCCAGTGAATCTTCTCCTCTGATCAGCTATTAAAGACATGTTCTTAGATTTGTGGGAGAGTTGGAATCTTTTTGTATCATGTGAAGTGTTCATTGATTCTTTATAAAGTATTTCTGCCTGATGTATTTAGCTGGGAAAAAAATAAGACAGATGAATCATGAATTTTTATTGCTCATGTATAGACTGTATTTTGTTGGGAGATACACTTGCTAGTTACATTACATTCTAAAAATGCAGTTCAAATCTTGTAGCCATTAATTCTAATCAGTTAATGGAACTATCTGTGGAGCTCCTCATACATCTAAGGGTTGTGCTCTGATTTTTCCTTTTTTTTTTTTTTTTTAATATTCAGCAAAGTAAGAACTAATAAACAAACTTCAGTTATGTCCAGATATAAAGGAAGTATTTCCTAGTTCAGCCCATGTTGAAAGCTGACAACTTTCAAGAATACTCTATATTATTAGAATTTAATGAAAACAATCTCAGCTGCAGAAGTTAATTTATAGCAAAATCTTTTTATTTCATGTGGAAAAAAAAAATCACATCATAATTGAAATCTTTCAGAATAAAGAAGATCTCAAATTTGGAGAACCTAAGAAGTCTTGATGTTTTAGATCTTCATGGAAATCAGGTACAGTACAAGAAGTTGATTTATTTCTTTTGTAGACATTGTGTATTTCCTGTGTCTTTTACCAAAGTATTGGTTTTTGAAAGGGAACTGGTAGCAAATTTTGGAACTCTGTGGTCACAGAAATCAGTAAATTAAAGAAAGATTGTCTGCACTACTCCCTTTTAATTAGAACTTTATTAGTTCTAATTAATAGTGGGGCATAGTGCCTAACTGGCTGCTGCTGCTTGATCACCTTCAGAATAATAGGCCTACTTTGATCCAGTGATCATAACAAATTATCCTGTATCTGGAGTTAAATATTAAACCTCTGGAGGAGGAGAAGTGATTTTGTTTTTCTGCTTTTTCATAAATGTACATATGAAGGGCACAAATGGTAGGAAATGGAACACATGGTTTTCATGGAAAGACCAAGAAGTCTGAGCTTCTCTTCCCTCAACAAATTACCTTTCTGTTCCTTTCTAGCTTAAAGATATGCAGGTTTTCAGTTTGTGTCTTTAAGAAATAAAAATTTAAACCATCAACCTGCCAGGCATACTGTTAGTTATTTTTGAAGGTGTAGGGGAAGAAATGAAGAGAATGAATGTTGAGACATCAGCTTAATTTACCAGTATCTTGTTTTGAAGTCTGCTTTTTGTGGTGGTGGTGGCTTTTTTTTTCTTATTTAATAGTGAATAGGGGGGCCTCTGTTGTGTAATTTTATTGAGATCTGTGAGATCTTTAGGCCAGCTTTCTAGTATATCTTAAAATATTTCTTCCACATCCTAAATTTCTCAAGAATTACTTTGGCCATCAAATTGGTTTTGAGAACTTCAGAATCCATGTTCCAGTATTCCAGAAGACTTTTTTTTTTCCAGAAGATTTTTCAGCCATGAACTTCTTTTGAGTAATCTCAGAAATGTGTGCTAAAAGATACAGCTTAATTACTGATGAGTGATTGTGGTGCATAACAAATCTTTTCTGTAATAAATCCCCTTTGTAGCTAAGTATTCAAATGTGCAAGAAAACAGAAGTTTTTTAAAATATTTACAAGTAGTCTTTGGCTTGTGGATTTGAAAAAGCAAACAAAAATTGTTAATATTCCTTATTTATAAATAATAGGAAATAATAAATTAACAGGAAATAGCAATACATAAGATTTCTTGTTAGTAAAAGTGTCATTTTAATCCTCTAAAAAGAGGTGAGAATCACTTGTATCTCATCCACACCTAACAGCACATACTATGTGCTACTAAACTAGCTCGTTTATCTTCAGGTGTGCATGCATAATGGAAACAGAAAATCCCAGTGTCTATCCAATCTATCCAAAAGCTGATCCTAGGTGGTGTTGAGGAGGGAATAACAGCTGCCTTCTGGCTCCTCAGGGTCCTAGGGTTACCACCTGTCCCCCCCACTCAGTCTGTTCACCCTTAAACCACAGTGTGTTCCCCCTTGCTCCATACCATTTCTTGCCACATTCATTCATCAGGTTGGCAACTGCCTCTCTACAACAACCTGTGGAGTCCAGCTTGCCAAGAGTCAAGAGAAATATCTGCTCTGGCCAACAGAACTTTCCTGGGAGAGGGGAGCAGCCACCCTCCTGGGAAAACAATTTCTAATGGTGTTACCTTGCAAATCCCATACTCCTGCACTTGGTGCCAAGGTGGGTTTGCCCTGGTGTCTGTCCATGTCCTCACCATAGTTGCACACGAGTGTGCCACAGACAGCCTCATGCTGTATCTTACCTGCTAAGAGCTGGTCTCCTTGCAGGGCATCTAATGGCTGCAACATGGATCCATTCAGGAAAAGGACAGGTGTTATTCCCCCTCTCTATCCTGGACACTGAATCCTTCAACCCCTTAAACTCCTCAGTCATCTTTTTTTTAAGGCTGAGACCAGAGCCTGGCAAGAGACACGATCTTCAAATTGCCTGAGTTGGTTATTGGCAGTCAGGGGGTTTTCACTCTCTCTTCTCCCAGGATCCTTCTTCCCAAGGTGTGGGGTATGTAGGAGGGACACACTGTATGAACTCTTTCAGCAGAGCCTTCTGGCATGGCAGCTCATCAGGATCTGAAGGGGTTTGCCCATCATCATAGCTGAGTTCCTGGACTGCCATCTCTTGGCCCTTTGGAGGGTGCCATGGGGTATCATCTGCAGAAGGAGATGTGCAGTAGCAATGCTTCATCTCCTCCATGACATGTTGCTGTGTGCAAGTCCTGTGTGAACATCTGGGCAGATGCTGGAGGACAGAGCCCAGACCACTGTGAGAAATAAGTGGCTGGATAGAAATCCTTGAGTGAGAAATGCAAACAGTAGGACAGGAGCCCAGATTGTGTCAAAGGAATCATTTATGCCTTTGGAAAATAGGATTGCATTTCTAGAAGTCAAAAAGTAAAATCAAGGGGCAGGAGCTATTTTCCACTCTAGATGATTTTTATTTTGTTTTCACCAATATCACCTCAGCCTTTAATTAAGTTATTAAGTGTAAAAACAAATCGTGGGCAGCTGCCTGTGTACTGCAGTCTGTTCACTTTGATCCCTCCATTTTCTTCATCTCAGGAAGCCCTGAGTTACTGAAGAAGTGCTGGGGGCTGTGAGGCAGACCTGCTGTGTATCCAAACTAAGGATGCTGCTGCTTTCAGCCTGCAGCAGCTACCTGCTTGTAGAGCTTCCTTCCAGATTCTTATTCCAGAATAATTGCTTTTTCTCCAGAGGCCTGTGGCTGCTCTGTGCCCCTGACTCACAGCACATTTCTGTCTCCATGTCTGTTGAGCTACTGTTGATTGATTTTACTGCAGTATGGCTAGAAAGATATTAGTGAAGAGAATATTAGTACTTAACCATTGCTTGGTTTTGGCATTTATGACATGGTTTAGAAAAATCCACAAGCAGCACATCATTGCATTCAGTTAATTTTCTATATACTTAAAACAAATGATGCCCTACATCTCTCTGGTGTACAGCTATATAAACCACAGCATGCATGTTAATCATTGTACCTCTTTCCCAGATTACTAAAATAGAAAACATCAGTCATTTGCATGAACTGAGAGTGTTAAACCTTGCCAGAAACCTGCTGACCATTGTAGAGAACCTGAATGGACTGGATTCACTTGCAGAGCTCAACCTTCGTCACAATCAAGTCTCTGCTATAGTAAGGACAAAACTCTTGTCTTTTTTTCTCCTGTCTTTTCCTTTTTTCTTTTGAACAAGATGCAGTAATAATGCAACTTATTTATATCAACGTTTTAGATGTGTGAAATCTGGTGTGTTTTCCTTATTGTGTTGCTTGTGCTGTTCTGCTGCAACACTTCGCTTTTACAACATGCAGGAGGAGCAAACAGCAGTTAATTTTGGGTGTTATTTTATAATGATTCAAATCTTGATAGCTCGTGATGGTTCTCCAGAGGGTGGAGAGTGGGAAGGGGAAGATGCTGAGGAACTTTTGTGATTCTAACATAAACTTGTCTGGAATATCTTAAATTTTGTTTCCTAGAAACAAACCCTCTCTTAGTTTCTATAGCTCAGTTAAGCAGTCCCAGAAGCAGAAGATCTTCAGGAGGGATAGACAGGGACTTGCAGTTGTTCTTGTGGGGGACTGTAACCTCCCAGGTAGGTATCTGCTGGCAGTACAACACAGCAGTGGGGGGGGGAACAATTCAAGAGGTTCCTGGAATGTGTAGGGGTCAGCTTCCTCACACAATTGGTAAGTGAACCAACCAGGAAAGGTGCCCTCCTGGACCTCTTGTTTGTGAACAGAGAAGGACTGGTGGGGGATGTGGCAGCTGGAGGCTGTCTAGGGAATAGTGCCCATGAAATTAAGTTCTTTGTTCTTAGGGAGGTTTGGAGTGGGGGCAGCAATACTGACACTTTGGACTTTCAAAGAGCAGACTTTGGTGACTGTTGGTCACTTGATAGAATCCCCTGTGAGTGAGTTTTGAAAGCTGTAGGAGTCCAGGAAGGCTCTATATTTTTTTTTAAGAAGGAAATTTTAAAGGTACAGGAGCCATCCCCATGTGTCATAAGACAAGTCATTGATGAAGGGGATCAGCCTGGCTGAACAGGGAGGTTTGGCTTAAAATAAGGGAAAAAAGGAGGGTTATGGCCTCTGACAGAAGGGGCAGAAGACTCAAAATGAGTATAAAAATGTTGTTATGTCATGCAGAGAAATAATTAGAAGCTCAAAAGCTCAACTGGAAGTTAATCTGGCTTTAGAGCAACAAGAAAAATGTCTCTAAATACATTACCACAAAGAAAGGCCAGGGAGGGCCTACATCCCCTACTAGATTCAGGAGGAAATATGATAATAAAAGACAAAGAGAAAGCTGAGGTGCTTAATTCCTTCGTCTCAGTCTTTAGTAAAGGGAACACTTGCACTGGGGAAAGTCACACCTCCAAGCCAAAAGGCAGGAGCACACTGTGCCCTCTACAATTCAGGAGGAGCTGGTCCAGGACCTACTGCTCAGCATCAGGTCAGAATGAAGGGTTTCTGTTTCTGGAGTGTTACATAGACATGTCACAGATGGAGGGAGAAAGGCCTTTAGATTTGATTTTTGTGGCTAAAATCAAGGTAGTGAGCCCTGTGACACTTCCCTGTGATGTAACAGGTTAAATTCCCCACGATGTCCACTGGTTGCAAGTTGGATTTTGCTTCTTAGCAGAATTAAGGAGAAGCAAACTGATAACTGAGGGCTTAGCTGTGTAGTCAGAATGGTATATGGATCACTGCAGACTCTGCTGTCTGGCTATTATGGATTTTATTTCATAAATGAATCTTGATCTTACTTAATAGGTTTCATCTCATTAAGTTTTGACCCATTTTCTACTTGGAGGTTTTTCTACAAAAGTCTTTAGTAGCACGTATTAAATTCACAATCATTCCAAAAATATATTCCTTCTTATAAATTTTAACTGTAAAGGTGGCAGTGTTTCAGTTCATTGTCTGGCAGAAAAGTCACTGCTTTTGATAAAGCTAATTTCACTGCTGTATTTTACTTCAAAAACCTTGTTTTCACCGTGATCACAAAATAAACTTTCTTTTTACTGTGTGTCTACCCTGCAGCTGAAATGCTGAGGCAGCACCTTGGCTCATTTCCCAAAAGCCTGTGCAGAAACCAGCAGCAGCCTTATCCTCTCTTCTTTAACATCATTTGCTTTGCAAGTGATGCAGCTTGTTCTGCAGAGTGGGTATCTGCACTGAAACACTCCCTTGCAGACTGCACTGGAAATGGAGCTGCAGGTTCAACAGAAGGCAATGTTGCAGCAAGGGAACAGAGAATAGAAATCAAAAGTCTTTCATCAGGCAAAGCTCCTTTCAGCTACTGAATTGATGCCTTTATCTTTCCTTTTAGAAAGATGTGGATACTTTGCCCCATCTCCAACGACTCTTCCTCAGCTACAACAATATATCTAGGTAAGGGAAATAGCAGTTTGCTTCCTATCATTAAATTGAAGTATTCTTTTGGAGCTGTATTTCATTAAAATTTAAATTAAAACACTGTGAATGCAGTTAGGGTTTTTTTTCCATGGCTTGATTATTCTGTTTTCTACTTTAAACATAAAAATTATTGAAACCCTTTGCATTTAAATGTAGTTGTACTATGAGCATGCTACTGATCAACTTATATTTTTAATTTTAAAATGATCACACTCTTTATATGGTGACCAAAATGAAGAATACTTTCTGAATGTTGTTTTACTGTTAAACGAGATATGTTAAAACATTATACAAGGTACATTCTATATTTAACATCACTGCATTTATGGAGTTGCAGAAACTGCTGAGTCAGGTTCTGCTTATGAAACTCAGATTATTTCATGCTTGTATAAACAAAAAAGAAAAAAAAAATTACTTGTCCATATATTAATAGTCTGAAAGGTGTATTCATGCCTATTTCTGTTTCAAACCAGATGGCAAAAGCAAAATAGCTTGACTTTCAAAACAGGGCTGCTATAATTTTAAGTATTTAAGTACATTTTGTTCTGAGCACACACAAATGTTTGTTAAATGCTCATTCATATTAATGCATTTCTTGAGCATAGTGTTAATTTTTTTTAAAGTGCCTGTTTTCTTTTCAATTTGACATGTCCCTTTTTTGCTTAGAATCAAATAATCCAACACAGGACAGGGAAGAGATGCTTCATGTTCTAATTTCTGCAACACTGGGCTGTTCTTGTGGTGTCTGCTTGCTCTGTAAAAGATGATGCTTAAGAAGAGCTTTTATTGTAATGGCTACTCAAACAGTTTCATTTGACCTGCATTATGTTTTCTGCAGCCAGCTCCAACCTGCCTGTCTGTGTTCCTCAGCTTCTTAAAGTCCCAATGCAGTAGATCTTAAATACTCATGGGTATTAAGCATTTAAAAATCAGAAATGAACTACAGGACTCTTTACTATGTCCTTCCCTTAATTAATCTGCTAGAGAGGGGCTTTGTGTTTTGCCTCTGAATATTTTCCAGCTCTCATTTCTGTTTCACTACAAAATGCCTTAGCTTGGCAAGAACAATGAGGGGACTGCAGTAGCTGGCTCCCTTGCTGCCAGGGAGCATCACTGCAGGCACTACATTTCTCTCCTTTCATATACTTGATTTTTTTTTGTGTAGCTTTCTGACTCCTTTCTCATGGTGTTTTCTGCAAATTCATGTTATTTTTACAGTGTTCAAAGGAAAAAAAATGTTTGAGTTTTTCTGTGAGGTTTTAAAAGTAGATTTCTCCAACTATGTAACCAGTAGCTTACTTCTTGCTGCTTAAATTCCTATTTTTGTATGTCAGCAAAAGTCCTTGAGTCTTAAATTGCTACCTACTGACATATATGAAATAATATTTCAGTAATAGATTTGGGAATGCTTTCTAAAAAATCTCACTGTTGAAGGCATGAGAATCCTTCATGGGTTTAATCACAGGTGTGCTTTTTTCCCCTCATACTTCAGAGGAGGCCTCAAAATGCTGCTTCTCTGCAAAGCTTTTAGTAAAAAAAAGGATGTATTTATTGGCAAGGTAATTTTAACTCAAATTGAACAATGCTGATTTGAAACAACAGAATTCCTGATTCTGGCTTCAGCCCCCCCAAAATTTACAGTCACAAACTGAAGGCATTCAGACCTGATGGCTGAAGGTAATATACTAGAACAAGTTATAAACAAAAAAAAAAAAAGGGGAGCTGGGGGTGGGATTCCCATTTGGAATTTGTACTAGGAGGTGATAACAAACTTTTCTTCAGGAAAGATATGCCATGGAGATTCAGCAGGAAGGTTATTGCTCATTTTCAGAATATAAAAACCAGGGAAGACCATGTTTTTTGATCTTGGAAATGCAGTAAATATTGTCAGTGTTACAGTGTCCAGGTCAGTACTGTGTTGGGTTTTTTGTTTAGTAAGGTGTTTTTAAGCCAAGTGGAAACAGTTGGGTAACAGCTCAAAGGGCATCTAGTTGTCTTCTTCATTTGGTTGCTGAATTGGAAGCCTGAGAGAAGGAATGTTCTTAGCCTAAGAAAAATAAGAAAATATCTTTAATTTAGCAGAATGAAAATATATAAATACCCTGTTAAATACTTGAAGAAAAGCAGTATAAGGTGAATGAAAATTCAACTGCGGTAATGTCTATTTTCAACAGTATTGCAGTGGTTAGAAATCTGGGGAAAAAAAACCAAAGCATTTTTCTCTGACTGAATATTTTTCTGAACATACAGTTCCCTCTGGTGATGTGTCAGACCTAGTGAGCATGTTGCCTTCCTTTTCCAGAGCTTTTCCTCTTATGGAACATGCTTTTAGAAAGTCACTACTGCAAAATATACTGTATAGAGAGGGAAGAACTGTCTTCCTGAGCAAGCAGCCTGTGGCAGAGAACAAGTGTTGCTGTGGCCTGTTCTTCCCTACTAAATGTGACTGGATGGCACTGGTGGAGGTGGAGTTTACACCAGTCCAGAACACCCTGCTGTTGAGTAATTGCCATGTTCTCATAGGAAAAATGAGTTTGCATCCCTTGTGGGAGAGCTGGAGGCAGGGTTCTGAGCACACACAGATGGTGTAAAAATATCTATTCTGAAAAGTTTTCTTTTTTCTTAGTTTTTGAGAATTCAGCTTCAATTCATAACTTGTGTCTCTGTTGCTGAAAACTGTTTTATCAAATCAATTCCTCTAGGAAGAAAGGACAGGGAAGGATGGGTGAGTGCTGTTTGCTCAGACTCCTGCAGGAGAAAAGGAAAGAGAAATAGAGATTCCATGGGAGAAGATTGTCAGAGGCAGCCTGACACTCTCCCCCACAGCTGCTTTGCCTGTCCTGAGCAGGTTAGAGGCTCCTTTGGTGCCCAGAGCTGTGGCCTCTGCCTGCTGCAGGGTGCTCAGCCCTGGCTGTGTCACAGCAGCCTGTGCTGGGAAGCACAGCTTGGCTGCAGAGTCTGCAGGCTGCTTGGGAAGTGCACTGCATCAAAACTCTGCTTGGCTTAGCCTGGGGATGCCAGTGTGACAAGTACATCATATAACAGAATTATATTAAGTTTTCTACACTCAGAGTCTAAAGATGGTTTTCAAATGTGGATGCAAAGATGTGAAAAACAGCTATTTATTTAGCACTACTGGTGAGCTCTAGAAGATGTGGAAAACAGCTATTTTACACTAGTGGTTAGCCCTAAAATGTAGCTGCTAATAGGCAGCTCCAAG
This sequence comes from Ceyx melanurus, assembly GCA_024611195.1. Classification (NCBI taxonomy): domain Eukaryota; kingdom Metazoa; phylum Chordata; class Aves; order Coraciiformes; family Alcedinidae; genus Ceyx; species Ceyx melanurus. Next base: position 19,786 of record JANHGL010012296.1, on the reverse strand, counting down.
CAGGATAAAATGAAGCAGATGTTTATCAGTTTTAGCTCCACAGTGAGTGTTTTGGTGTGCTGAAGCACTGAGAATTTCAAAGCACAGCAGTATGTATAAAAAGAAAAATTTTTTTTGGTGTTTTGAGAACACCAGCAAGCTGTCAACTTTGCTGACATTTCCTGAAGAGTTTGGTTTTATTAAAAAAAAATAATCTATAAATCATTTATAACACCAGAAGTACTGTTTGGTTCAGTGTTTAGTGGGAAGTGCTTGGAGTAAATATATTTAATGCCTTTAAGTATGTTAACTAATTTGGAAGACCAGAAGACTTTCATAATTGTCAAGGAAAATCTCTTCTAGATTTGACAGTAGTATTTTTATGCTTTGTCTGTATTTCTTTTTGTTGTTGTTACAGAACTTGTGTTATCTAAACCCTGGAATCTTTCAGGGATATTTTGTAAAATGACAATAATGCAAAATTTTCCACTTCAGAAATGGTCACTCAGTTCAGAATGTCATTGTGTGTTTATACAGGAAAATGGTTTTATATATTTATGCAAACATCAGTGATGCTTTTGTAATTTTTAAATTTAATTCAATTCATTTCAAATGTACCAAATAAACTTATCCTTTCCAAACTTACTTAACTTGACATTGGAAGGCCAAAGTTCATAATGATGGATGCACAGTTGTACATTTATCCACTGTAATCCATTTCTTAAAAGGCATTGGAGAGTCATATTTACTTTTATAATTGTTCAGATAGTTCTGAAATCAAGTTAAATAGTTAATAGTATTTAAAAATACTATTTATCTGAGTCAGCTGCTTTCTTTTCACATTCCATCTTCAGTGAAAGGAGTGTGTGCATCTCTAAACATGTTATACACAACCCAGTTATTTTTGTCAGGAAATCAAATTAGATGTTGTCTAAAAAAATGAATTTTTAGTGTTTGAATTTGGAAAACAGACAGATCTATTTTGAACATGATACAGTGCTTTTGTAATCACTTTAATTCCAGTATTGAGTGATGTTGCAAACACCCAGGATCATTCAGTGGTATTTGTGGTTGGCATTTTTCTTGTTTTCCATGGGTTCCAGGCTGGCTTTTTTTTTTTTAATATGAGTTGTATTGTATTTGAGGTGGTTTTAGGTGAAACTGTGCTCCCACAGTTAACAGATTCTCCTTATTCTTCTTGTCTTTTAACCTGAATGTGCAGAGGTGAATTTAACAGCAGCAGTTGGTATGTTAAAATCTGATTTATCATAGTATTGACAGATGGTTTTTGTTTTGTTTTTAGTACAGGTAAATATTAATGTTCTATCCTTAAGAAATAAAAAAAAACTAAGAAAATATCCAAATTATTCACGTTCTATGGCATTAAAACTTTAAACTTTTTTGATTGCAGTTTTGAGGATATTCTGTGCCTTGCTGATTCCTCATCTTTATCAGATATCACCCTTGATGGCAATCCCATAGCTCAGGAGACATGGTACAAACACACTGTTCTCCATCATATGATGCAGCTCCGACAGCTAGATATGAAGAGAATCACAGTAAGAAATTTCTGTTTCACCCAACTTACCAGGTCATTAAATTCACAAGTAAAATGTAGGGTTTTCTTGTATATATATTAAAATTTTTAATTTTTTTTCTTGATTTAGCCTGGAACCGAATGGTATCTAGACCTCATAATATTTAAAACTTTAACCTTTTTCCTCTTGTTCATTGTTATGGGTGTGTTTTACTTCATTTTAACATGTTTAGTTTGAAATGGTTAACCTCTTCATTGCCATGTGACACAAGCAAGGAATTTCCTGGTTGCTGTATAGCAGGAAAGGAGCAGCTCTTCTTCCAAAGGGATAGTCTGTTCACCTTAAAATGGTCTTTTTTCATTTAAAATCCTATTTTCTTAGGGAGGCAGACTGAAGATGCAAAGCTGGTGAGCATGCTGGTTGTGTGCCTGTCTCTATTTTTCTCCTCTTGCTGTCTGAGCTACTCTTCTCCCCTTTCATTTCTGTTCCTGCTGCTCAATTCCAGTAACTGGTGAGAGGGCTCACAGAATCCTGCAGGTTCTGGGAAACACCCTGTAAAGAGGAGGGTGAAGAGCAATCAGTGAGGGCATTACCATGAACTCCTCTATTTTACCTCTGAAATAGCCATGCTAATTCTTCTCCACTCCAGTGATGTGTAAGCATGACCTTCTTAGAAGAGAAATGCATCCAAGAGCAAGATAAGAAATACATATCACAAATAACACACCTTTGCAGTGTTATCTCTTGCCTTTGTGCTGTAAATCTTGTTGTAAATGCTCCTTTGTGAGATGGGATATGTGAGTTTTACTCACAGCATCAAAAATGCTAAATAATATTTAAAAATTAAAATTAAATTAAATTAAAT
>JANHGL010012296.1:0-17304 GCA_024611195.1 Ceyx melanurus | reverse complement strand
TAAATTAAATTAAAATTAAATAAATTTTTAAAATTTAATAAATGCTAAATAGTTTTTCACAGGTATTCTGTGGGTTGGTTTCTTTTTACTTTGTGAATTTTTACTGACAATATTTCCTCATTGCTTCTCATTTAAGAAGATGGTTTTCTCAGTATTATTTCAGAACCTTGAGTCCCATAAAGAAAATCTCTCCCCCTGCCACTTCTCAAGAGAATCCAGGTGAACTGATGACATTTCTAGGATCTCTTCTGTCTTAGTCTGAAGAGCATCCAGACCTAACTTTCTGACTGAACCATTGCTTTGTCTTGTGCAGAACTGGGAGCTGGACTGGGATGTTGGTTTTTTTCTGACTAGTTCTTCACTAATTTTGTCAGAATCTGCCTATTTCTTCACTAATTTTGTCAGAATCTCTTCTGCTGGAGAACTGAGTTTTACCCAGTTGTTTACTCCTGCTTTTAACTGTCCTTTTACTTGCTGGTGTCACTGGGACAAGAAAATGATTTGAAGAAAAAAGAATAAATGAAGGATAACTTCCAGAGTTTCTTATGAACTTTGCAGATTTCTTCATGGTGGTTTTCATATTCATATTTTCAATTCTAGGGGATTCCCTCAAGAAAGGGAAGCTCAGAGCAAAAGTCTGGTGGTAACTACCCCTACCTTAGGCAACTATTTGAAAGCAGAGAGCTGTCTTGAAAATCAAACTCTTCACTTGAATAAAATGGGATTTTTTTTGTTGTAATTGTTCTAATAATTCTTGAGTTGGGGCAGATTTGCCTTTATTCCATCTTATGAGAACTTCTCAACCCTGACTTCTGAGGAGGTTGTTTTTTTCTTAGGCCATCTCCTTTCCAAACCTTTTGAATGTAAGATTGAAGCCCTTCAAGCACTGAGGCATGGACCCAGTGGTGGTGAATCAGGGAGGGTTAGTTGCCTGCAACAAGTTTCACTGGAAGGCTGTAAACACTTATTGTCCACACCAGAAAATCAGTTTCAGCTGAAAACCCATCTGGTTTGTGTTGTGTATCTTAAAATCAACTCACTGAAAGTTTTTTACTTTAGTGAACTTTGGCGGGTCAGTCTAGAGGTTGAAAAGAGTGTGGAGGAGGGTGAGTTACAGTGGCTGGGCAGGTTACTGTGACCTGTTAACCACCAGTAACTAACAAGTTAACATCTTATTTTCCTCCAGTCTTTCATAACAGTAAGCAGATGCTGTCTGCAGACACATAATAGAACTTGAAAATATGAATGAAATGTGTATATACTCTTTTAAAAAAAAAATATTTAACCAGGAACACTTGCCTATCCATTATTTTAAATACATTTTGTCAACAGAATCTGCTAAGAATATGTATGTTTATATATAATATATAGTGTGTATATACATAATTTTATAAAATATGCAGTGGTTCCCAAACTGAAAGGCAAGCTGCATAGTTTGAACAGTAAAACTTTGCTGCTCTTTGGTGAGGTTTTAGAGGTTTTGGGTACTTGGGGAGCTGAGTTTGGCTTGGATTATTTATGTAGACATTTCTCTGCTGCTGAGGAAGGAGGTTCTGCTGCTTTATGCAGAACAGATTTTATTATTGATTGCATCACCACTGTGTTTTGTTTTTTGTTTTTTTTTTAGGGAATGATCCTTTTTTTTTCTTTGACCTTAAAGTAAGATGCTTGTGCTGAGTCTTTTTATGCCTTGAAAGCTTAAATATATATTCCAGAACATTCTTCATATTCCCCCTTTTTTTATTCTTAAATTACCTGAAGTAGTTTATAATTTTATATATTACAGTAAACCTGCAGCCTCAAACTCTGAGGAAGATTTTAAGTATATTGCCATATGCTTTATATGTTTTTAAGGACCTTTGCAAATATGATTTAAATAGTTTTTATCTTAAGTATTTCCATCTGAGTAGATATTTCTACATTTCTTGATTTATTTAGAACTACTTTGTTTAAATAATATTTAGAAACACGGAAACATCCTAAAAATCCTTAAATTGGATTAAAATTAAGATTTGCATTTCAAATACCAATGCAGAAATATATGAGTGATTTCTCAGTACTGCTTTTTTTCAGAACCTGATTAATTCCTCTTTTTCTGAGGCTGGTTTTCTTCCTCTCACCCAGGAAGAAGAGAGACGTATGGCATCTGTTGCAGCAAGGAAAGAAGAAGAAAGGAAACGTGAGAGCCATAAACAGACCTTGCTGAAGGTATTTTCTGTGGCTGCACCCTAGTATTTGTTGCTGTAGTTCTCAACAGGTCTTAATATGGCTCTTTCAATTTAATTTTACAGTTTCAACAGTGCTTTTCACAACTGAAACTCTTTGGTCAACTATTCAAGTTATGCTTTAGCAAAAAAACCAACCCCAAACAGGTTGAGTGCATGAGTGTGATATATGGAAAAGGATGGGAAACTTGATTTTTACAACAAAGTTTCACATTTTAGTTCTTCTTTCATTCATTCCTGGTTGAAATTGTTCCTTTTTTTGGAACAGTTTGGCAAACAAACAAAAATCATTTAATGCATCCATATTGTTAACTAGGCAAAATTATATTTCAGGAAGGGGATAAGACTCAAAGTAGTCACAGGAGCCTGTAAGAAGTGTAGCAAGTGTAAATAACTCTGAAAAGTAGAGAGACACAGACAGAATGTTAACAGTATACTAAAAGATGTTTTAAGCATATAAAAAAACCCCACAAGAACCTAAATAAGTAAAAAGAGTTTTGTGTTTAGTGCCTAAGAATATATTTTGTTTTCGTGGATAATTTTATCCGTGTATACTTTGATTTTTCTGTTAAAAAAAACCCCAAACCTCAATATAACAAAAGTTTAAGATCAAGTCCTCTTATTTTATTTTATTTTATTTTTTTTTTAAGCAGTGTCCTGATTTGTGTTTTGGGTGTGTGTTTTTTATTTTTTTTTTTCTCCCTGTAAGAATCTGGTGTATGTAAAGTCTCCTCAGGTTTGAAGTTTTGGTAGTAGTTCTTAATAACATAAAGAAATGGCAAATTAAGAGTTTAAGTAGCACAATCAGTAGCAAATAGTTGGTGTTTTCCTCAATTCCAGCAGCAGAAAAGTTAGTTTCAGCAATCATAGATGTATTTTTTTTCTCTTTGGGGAATACTTGTCTACCCTAACAGCAGAGTTTCTTTATCTCTCTTTTTTTCAGACTTTTTTTGAAAGCCACTTCTCTGGGAAATTTGAGATAGAAGAACTTTAAGAAGAAGAAAATTATTAGTTTACATGTATTTTCAATGTTATAGAGAATTGTAGAATTACACAATGAAGTTTATCCCGGTCCCCTGCCTTTTTCCATAGGCATATCACATAAGTTCTCTGGGGTTTTTTTTCCTCTTTTAAAAAAGGGATTATAATAATACTTAGTGTGTTATGATGATTTATTTTCTTTTTCCTCCAGCCATAGTGTCTGTCTTAAAACAGACATGTAAATGCTCATTTTTAAAACAAATAGAACCTTTCTAGCCTTTGGGATTTGGGGTTTCTAAATCCTAATTAAGATTGTGTTGGTTTTTTGGATCTTAGGCAGCCTAACTAGACATTCTAAACCAAACAGGAAGTAATGTTATTTAAAATGATTATATTAGACAGGCTTTTAACACTGGCAAGAAATTGTTAAGGGTAGTTAGCTTATGATCCATGAAGTAATTGTAGAAGATGTTGCAATTGTAGCTGAATTGCTAGAGGCACCCAAATAAAACCTGAATAGAGGAAAAGAATCTGCCCCGTGCTGTGGGACACAGAGTATTCCAAGCAGCTCCAGACTGGTAAAGAAAGATTTTTGTGGTTATCCAAGCTAAATAGTTTCACTTCATTCTTTCACAAGATTTATTCTGACACTTTTCATGTTTCTGCTTTTGCAGATCTGGTGGAACAGTTGTTTGCTGGCAGTTGCACAAAATAGCACTAGAATGATGCATTATTTTAATGCATAATCACCAACCAGTGCTATAAATTCCTAATTGAAAGTGTTATAAATGGCTTGGTGAAGCAGCATGTTGCTTTCAGGGCAAACAAGTGCATTTGCTACTGCATCCTCATAATAATATGATTGTTCTGTATTGTTTCAGGAGAAGAAAAGGTTAACAATTTGCAATATTGCTCGTCAGTGGGAGCTGCAGCAGAACCAAATAGCTCTTGAGGCATCTTTAAACCAAGATAAAGATAATGAGCCCTGTCAGATCAATGGCAGTGCTGCATATGTGTTCCCTGAAGAAAGCAGGTATTCTACTGGGAAATGCTGCTACTTGTTCATCTCTTCTATTCCAGGTTACTTCTCACCTCTGAGATCTCACTGTATTTCATGATCAAAAGTAATATATCCAAATCAATCCTGAAAAGGTGGTTGACTTCATGGTTAAACCTGTTGGATATCAGCAATAAGTAATGGATATTAAAAAAATAAGACAGCAAATAATAAGTAATGGATATTAAAAAAATAAGACAGCAAATAATACAATAGCAACTCACTGGCTAAAGAAGCACGAGCTAGATTATTACATGATTTTGCTAAATAAAGGAGGGCTTCATATTTTCAAAGTGCTTGAATAAATACTCTGCTTGAAGTTAGTTAGTTTTAGATATCTAAAGCAACACAAACTATGTTAAGATGGCATTCTGTGTTAAAACTTTAAAGCAGATGATTAAAAGTGATTTATTTATTGATTTAGAAATCCCCACCATCCAAATCAAATATGCCCAGAGCCTTTCTGCCAAAGAACTGGAACATTTGCAGTTTTATTTGATGGAGAGGATTTTCCAGCCCTTAATACTGCAAATAAGTGCTGAGAAAGGCAGTCATATTTGACAGGTGGGCTTTGGTAAATGACAGGACTGTCATTCAGTAGAGTGATGATAGAATAATCTCATTTAATAATAATCTCATTTAATAATCTCAGAATAATCTCATTTGTGTCATTGCATTTTTCTTTCCTCCACAGGTCTCTGGATACAATCTTGAGCAGTGCAGTCCAAGGCTTGTCTGTTCTTGAGTCTCATTTAGTGGAAGTGGAAGGAGACACTCTTTGCTTGTATGGTGCTGGAGCCCTGGAGTGCCTGGATAGGAACTGGAGTGTTCAGACAGCTGGCCTTATTCTCACAGTCTCCTTTATGTTCATAGAATTTGATGAAATTGTTCAAATATTAGCAAAACTGAAGATGAAATTCCCTAATTCTGTGGTAAGAATGCCTCAGATTTCAGTTGTGTGAACAGCTATGGAATATGTATTTTCTAATAGGAAAAAAAAATGGGCATAGTCACCATGGAGTGCTTTCATGTAGATAGATCATATAGATTTTATGATTTTTTTTATTTTTTTTAATCATATAGATTGCTTATCAATTAGGTACTTGCTTGGGGTTATCCTATAACCCTAACTTGATACTTCTTAAAGATCAAGACTTAAATTTGAGTTGAATTCTCACACAGAATGGTGTTTTCTTGTCAGAGGCTTGTTATTATTTATTTTAATTTCTTTGACCTAGCTGGTTATTTTTAAGTTGCACAACTGATGTGTAAATACAATATTGCTATTCCACAATATTGTTTGTAATTGACCCACAGCATCAGGAGACCTTCATTTGCCAAGTCAAAGGTCAAATAGCTGATGGGATAAAAAGGGAAAGGTAAAATCCAAAGGGACAGCTGGCTAAATCAGTAGAGTTCTTGAAATTCCTCTGATCTTGATGAATCAAAACTATAAAAATGAGATGTCCCCACAGTGCTTTTTCTTGGTCAATTATTACTCATTTTGCAGCAAATAACAAAATAGCCATAATGTCTATAAACCAACTTATTAACTAGATGAGTTAGGGGATCATTGAGTAGGGATCATTGTATTCATTCTTTATTTTTTCCCTATTTAATTTATTTGGTTTTACTTTTTTTTTTTTACTTTTTTTTTTTTTTAAGCACCTGAAGTTTAAGGAGACAAATCTTGTGGCCCTGCAGCAATTCAATGCACTGGCCCAGATACATCAAATGGAACAGCTGACTGTTGATCCTCAGGGAAATCCAGTTGTCAACTTTTCTTTGTGGAAATACTATGTTCTGTTTAGACTGAACCATTTCAGTCTGCAGAAGATAAATGGAGTCAAGGTAGGACAGTGTTGTTTTCTTCTTAGTATTGCTCTAACAAATACTTTTATTCCCTTTTCACCTTTCTTTTTAAAATGAGAATAGAAAATCCTGTTTCAAAGTAAAGAATACAACCCCTCCAAGTGTGCTCTGTGACCTTAGATCATCTCTGAATAATAGTTTCCGATAACAGAAAGGTATCCTACTATTTTGATTATCATTTGTGTGCAATATTTGTGAAGATCATTGTGTTGCCAGCATGAAGGAATGAATATTTGGGGAGTTAAAAACAATATATAACTGAATTAACTATATAAATAGCATCACTCTAGCCTTTTACACACATATATATAAAATATATATAAAAAATATACATATATACATATACACACATGTATAAGGAACCTTTTCTTTTCTCCTCAACCTTTACTAACTCCTTTACTAACTGCAAGGAAGCAAATTCTCCTCTTCATTGAGAGACTCCCTAGTTGAAGTTTTTCCCCATTACAGTAATCTCAGCCTAATTAAGAGTTGTCAAGGTTTGAAGTTCCTAAGCTCTCTCCAGAATGCTGTACAGCAAGCCCTGTGGCATGCCCTCTAACAGATGCATCCCATGGGCTGAATTGCTGCCTGTTTTCTGGTCTTGGCAAGAAGCAGCCAGCACAGACTTACATTTCTGTGATATTACTGTTAGAATCTTTTTGTGATTAATGGAGCAAACATGGAGTAAGAGAGAGCACATGGGTCTCTGTGAACCAGAGAGTGCATTTGCCAGTGCTGTCTCTGTTGACCTGGTCCTTATGCTTCTCTTAACATAAATAAATAAATTAAAATCACTTATTTCTCCAGCTGCCTGCAATGGTCTTTGTTTCCCTAGCTGCCTTCTGTGCTCTTTGTTTTAGACCTTGCTGCTGCTAACAGACTGTTGACTGAGGTCATCTACTCTAAGTACAACTGAATTTGGAGAGAAAATGAGCAAATCTAAACACCAGCAAAATGATACTGACTTTATGTTTCAAATCTCCTGACCTGTGTTTTCTCTGATGAACTTCTCCCTCCATTATGCTGTTGCAGTATATTTAGAAATATTCCAGTAGACCTTCTGTAGTGCATGCAGTGTGGAGCAGACTATTTCTATTCTTCAGCTACTCACTGTAAGAAATCTTTACAGAATTCCTTCTTTCATGAAGACTATTATGAAGCATGGGATAGCATGTGTTTACTTTAAAGTTTCCAGAATTACAGGAAATAAAACAAGCAGCACTACCTCATTTGGTTTCTTTTAAAGTGCCATTAAAAAGAAATCTACATGTTGAAGATAAGCCTGGAACAGAGTTGGATGCAGTGTTCTGTACAACAGATTTCAGTAAATGCTCCATGTACATAAAATATGAAATAAAATTTATGTAATAAAATATGAAAGTGCCAACTTTGAAACTGTTTTTTTTTCTTTTCCCCTTCTCCTCCTTCCCTCACAGGTGACTGAAAATGATGTTATTATGGCAGAGAGGCTCTTTGGCATCCTGGCATATGTAGCATCTTCTGAGCTGCCCCAGTATCGTGTGCTTTCATTGCTGGGAGAATCTAGGTAAAATAAAATGAGTAGAAAAAGAATTTATCTGGAATGTATTGTTTAATTCTTTTGCACACCATTGGGATAAGTTATTTCTAGATAAAAAAAGATACAAAATTCCCAACATCTTACAGAAGATAGGTTCTCTGCTTATTGCAGAAATACTAGCATCTCCTGATTCCTGTAGCCAGAGGTTTTAACAGAAGTTCTGTGAACTCTGCTGAGTAAGATTAAAAGGCACATGCACATAAATGTACTGTTTATTTAATTCTCTAATTGAATTGGTGACAATTTATGGAGAAGTATTTCTTTAGTGGTTGTCTATAACAGTTAACAGATTTAAGAGTTGGTGCTGCAAAAAAATAAGATGCTTAAAAACAATTCTAATATTTAATAAGCTACTTGTAGTTTTTCTTTCTTTTATAGATACATACTTAAAATTTAAGCTGCAAAACTTCCCGTTTAGGAAATGCTGTGTGATACATGCCAAAAAGACAGTTGTATAGAAGCAAATTGACAGGAGAATAATCAGAGTTGTATGTATTTTTAGGACACAAACTCAAAATCACTAGAAACATCAACACTTCAAAACAAGTTTCCAATAATTAAAACTGTAAATGTCTTTTATTATCTTTCCACAGGAGGAAGCAATTCCATTATTTGCTGGAGGGAAAGGGAAAGAAATCTGGGATTGGAAGTGAGGAAAGCAGTGATCACAGAAGAAATGGAGGGGAAAGCACAGCTCGAGCAACACTGAATTACACAACAAGGGACTTGCAGGTGGAAAAGCTTGAGGTATCATTACAAAATATTTTCATCCTCTATTGTATCATCTTAGACTACTCATGGAATTTGTTTATATGCCAAGTTTTGGTTCTGCTGTCGAGAATGATGATTTTAAAATATCACTGCTTACCATATTTACATGTATGATCATATATATCATAAACATCTTTTCCAACTGTTGGAAGGGAAAGCAGCCTGGTGCTTAATGATGTCTCCAGATTTTCCTTGCTGTGACAGAAGGGAGCAAAAATCATACTGCTGTTTAGAGGTATTTACATGATTACTTGTGGTTTTCAGGTAAATTAATATGATATGAATGTTATTAATACAGTAAGATTCTGTAGCCACTCTTGTCAAAGCTTGACCCCAGGCTATAAACATAAACATAACTTAAAACCAAATAGGACAAAGTGTGCCATGGCCTCTTGGCCTGTAATTGCTGTGTTCTTCAAATGCTGTGTTCTTCAATTCATTACATTTTGAGGTGATTTGCTCTTGTTTAACACTTTCTTCCTCGGTCTCACATGATGTGTAATGCTTCTCCCATGCAGAAAATCAAGGAAAGAAAAACATTTTGCCAGACCTACGTGGAGAACTTGATGAAAGAAGCAGCTGACATCAATATGAAAAACGAGTTGCTGCAGAAGCTTTGGCCTCAGATGTTCATTGAGCTGGTCAGAGATGCAGTGGTCGAAATTCGCAATAAGAGCTCCTACATGAAGCTCTGCCTGCAGCGCATCACTGAGCAGAGCCAGGAGAGCTAAGGCTGCTTCTCATCCAACCTTTGGGCTTCTGTGATGCTTTACAGACTTAAAACAGAGTACAAAATTACTATTGCAAACTTCACCCCCCCCCTCAATGAATGCCTTTGGATCTTAACTCTCAATCATTCAGAAAAAGTTTGCTGGAGAACTGATTTAACAAAGCTTCCTTGGCTGAAGTGATGAGATGGCACAGAAGTAACGTGGTGTTTGTCATGTACTGGCTTATTTCTTCTGCTGCATTTGCCTCTGGAGTGCTACAGCATTGATTTTTGAAGACATTTACACTCTGCTCACCTTATTTTTTATTGAATGCTTGCCAGTTTTCACCTTTTTGACTGTTCGTTGCTGGTTAAAAAAAAAATCAGGAATAGTAGCTGATTTTTTTTTTTTAGAAGCAAAAGCTAATAAATTATTTTTACACCCTGATTTTGTCATTATTAAATTATTGTTGTTGAATTTCTGATATTATAGAACACTTTCACATCAATGCCAGCACAGTGCTCAGTCTGTGTTTATTGAGCCCAGTTTTCAGCTGAACAAATTGCCCAAACTAGGCTTCTGTTTCATGAATTTCATTTGTATTAGTTTGTATTAGCTATTATACATAAAATACACATCTGAGGTATATGCATTTAAGGTTGATTTTTATTCTGTTAAAATGTATTAATAGTATAATGGATTTTGTTTCTTGATTACTAATTTATTTAATAATTTTTCATGTTTGCCAAGGTCAAATGAGCTAAAATGCATGCATTGAATCTGGTAAAGAAACTGATGACTGCTCTTCAGTTGTAATTAGTTCCTGTGACTGTGTGAAAATTTCATATTTGTTATCAATAAAAATAAATACTTTACTTTTGCCCTTCACAGCTACAGTAAGGAAGTACTGTGTGCCAAGGAAAGATTTCTCTTTAATGCCGCATGGAGAGATGAGGCATAACTTGCCCTGAGATCAGCTGTGAAGGGCTAGAAAACACAGGCACCATAGTACAATTACTTCCACTGTTGACCTGGTCCTTATGCTTCTCTTAACATAAATAAATAAATTAAAATCACTTATTTCTCCAGCAGGCATTCTCTGCCTGCAATGGTCTTTGTTTCCCTAGCTGCCTTCTGTGCTCTTTGTTTTAGGCCTTGCTGCTGTTAACAAACTGTTGAGCGAGGTCATCTACTCTAAGTACATCTGAATTTGGAGAGAAAATGAGCAAATCTAAACACCAGCAAAATGATATTGACTTTGTTTCAAATCTCCTGACCTATGTTTTCTCTGATGAACTTGTCCCTACATTATGCTATTGCAGTATATGTAGGTAAGGATAGATTGTGTAGTCTATAAACATTAATAATACAATAAGATTACATTAATTCACATCAAAATTCCATTTCAGTTGCACATGTGAGTAATACAGAACACTAAAGTTGTCTGGAAGTACTTAGTAAATAGTGTGAGTATTGAAGTTTCTTTAATGCTGGGTTGATTTCCAAAAACATGTTAAGATGAACTAAAGTTAAATTTGATGTGGAAGTTAAATGTGATCCAGAAGTTAAGAAGTCACTGAGTGAATTTTGTTGTCTTGTGTTATCCAGGTCAGATTTAGATGATCATAAAGATTTCCTCTGCACTCACTGGAAAGACAGGAGTCTGGAAACTGTGCCAACAAATTTTGGCAGTTGAGGTAGGTTCACAGTCTGGCCATCAGGGCAGGAGAAACACAGGCCACGACCTCCAGATGCTATGATTCAAGGCAAACAAAAACCATCCACCACCAAAAATGAAACCTCTTCCATCATCTTCAGACAAAATTGAAATGTGTCAAAGCAATCCAGAGCATGAGGAACATGTTCTCTGCTTGGGTGTGTGGTAAAATCTGAGTGTTCTAGGTTTCCAAAGTGAGAGCTGCAGACTCCACATTGTGCTGGACTGCAGTGAGATTTGGGTCAGCAGGTGCTTTGGTTCCATTTGAAAAAGCCTTGAAGCCTGGCAGGCAGGTTGTGTCCTTTGCTGGGTTGAATTCATGTATTGCTAAAGAATGGGCTGCCCAGGGAGGTGGTGGAGTCCCCATCCCTGGGAGTGTTTAAAAACCATGTGGCTGTGGTGCTGGGGGACATGGTTTAGGGACCCAGGCAGTGCAGGGTGAATGGACTTGATGATCTTGAAGGTCTCTTCCAGCCTAACAATTCTATGAAAGGAGCAGAGGAATGTGGACATGTGAATAGAGTGGGAAACCCTAAAACTCACTCACTCAGCTCCTTACAACAGCATAAGCAAGTGAGTAGCAGCTAGAAACACGTGTTATGTTGATATAATCCCACCTCAGTTCAGTTGGACACAGCCATGGTGGGGAGCTGACTGGTTGCAAGGCAGCTGCTGTCACATCTCCAGTGATTAGTGTGCACTGGGCAACCACAAAGAAAGTAGGTCATTTGCAGAGGGCAGGGGCATTGGAGTTGTTGAACAGATTCTTCTGTTCTGTAGAGTACCATTTGCAGTATTTTCAGTCCTATTCAAAAGTGATTTGCACTGTTAGAGTGAGTTACATTGGTTAGAAATCACTCTGAGGTGCTAAGGAGCCTTTGGCTTTGTTAGAAGTTGTTAAATTACATGAATCTTGAGCTTATTGCTGCTTGGAGGGAAAAAAAAAAACAAGAACCACAGGTGTTCTGAGAGTTCTACTGATGATTTGCTCTCTCTTCTTTATTGGCACTGAACTTTTGCCCTTGCTTGATGCTGCTGGGTGTAGGTTCACTCTGGAGGCAATCACTAGAGGCTGTGCAAGAAAGTATTTTAGTAGATGTAGGTGTGCTCAGGGCAGCTTCCAAATTTAATCAGCATAATAAATGTATCTCAATCTGTAATCAGTGCAAGTGTTGGAGGGCTTTCAGCAAAACAGATGAGTCATTCATAAAGATACTGGTAATATAGAATATTTGGTTTAAAACATTTGGTTAATGCATCCTCACTGCTTGCTGTCTCATTTTTTATTCCAGGGACATCTTCTTATGAAATACGCCTGTCAAACTCATCCCAAATGATAGTCAAAGGGGGCCACTGGATAAAAAGCAATGCCTTGGAAAGGATCATGGCCTGATGGCTGACATTTTAACAGCATCAAGAGTGAAATCAAAACACCTGGTTCTATTAGCTGTCTGGTAATGAGCTAACAAAGCTCATTAGGTGAAGGAAGCCAGGTGCTGTGGATCTCATCTGCAGTGTATATTAAGTGTTGTGCAGAGACAGAGTGAGGCAACTTTGTGTGTTTTAGAGGTGTGAGAACTCCTGTGGGAAGCCAGATCCTATATTTCTCCTTCCTTACACCCATTTGTAAGCTCTCACTTTCCTTACTCTTTATTTCCAAGCTTCAGTGTGTTCTGTTATTATTTAAATAAATATATTTAGCACTGCTTGTAGCTTCAGTGCTTGGTCAACAGAAGGCAGGCACAGGCAACTTCTTCCTTTTCCCCATTTCTGCAGTGGGGACCAGCTACAGAGAGGCTATTGTTTAATTAGTATTAATCATTAGTGTAAAGCTAAAGTGGCATAGCTGTGTTACATGGAGAGACCAAGAGGAAGAATGCTGGGGGCAGGAGCAGCTGTCAGTATGGAGTAAAATAGTTGTGGTACATATAGTGCTACATTCAGTGGGATTTTTAAGAAATTAAGAAATCTTTATTGCTTTTATTTCAGTTGAATCAGCAGAGGAGAGAATAATTTCCTGGCTGCCACTACCATGGACTTCATTAACCAGGACTTTAATCTGTAACAGTCCCAGGTAAAGTATTGCCCAGACTTTTCATTTCTGTTTTTGAAACTAGTTTGCCTTATGTTCTAGAGAGAAATCATGCCAATGTTGATTTGGGGTATTTTTATTGCTTGTTGCACCTATAGAATGAGGAGACTTTGTGACAAATGAAATGCACTAGAAGTATGTATCCTTGTGTGAGTTATATGCTAAATATTTAATCTCTTTGAAGTATTATCTGGTTTAGAGGAGTATTTTGCTGTGGGTTCTTCCATACACATTCATTTCAGAATGCAGTCAATTTAGTGATTCCTAATCAGAAGGATTTGGAAATCTGCAACAGTATTTCCAAATTCTTGGGATTTTATCTTATATTATTTGAATTTTTTTAATGATAATTTATGATGCAGCTCAACATTTTGTAAAACTTTTAAGTAGGTTCCTAGAAAATGTGTTTTAGCAGCTCAGTTAAAAACTCTTTTCAAAATGTTGCTGATTTTTTTTCACTTATTTTAGACAAAGCTTCAGAAGGCTTATTTGCTTAACCATTCAAAAGACAGTTTTTTGAAGAGTGTGGCCAGCAGGGTAAGGGAGGTTCTCCTCTCCCTCTGCTCTGTGCTGGTGAGGTCCCATCTGGAATACTGTGTCCAGTTCTGGGCACCCCAGTTCCAGAAGGATGGGGAGCTACTGGAAAGAGTCCAGGGAGTGGAGCATCTCCCTGCTGGGGAGAGGCTGAGAGAGCTGGGGCTCTTTAGCCTGGAGAAGAGGAGACTGAGGGGGGAGCTCAGCAGTGTCTGTCAATATGTTATCTTTGAGACCTCCATGATGTTCTTGTCAACCTCAGCTTTGATATTATTTCTTTAAAGAAAGTTAGGACTTAGCTCTTTTAGTAGCAAAGAAAACCTCAAAAATGTGCAGTTGGGTGTAGGTGGTGCAGACAGAAGTTTGCACAGAGCTTGTAACAACAGTGGGAGGTGTGAACTGCTGCCTTTAGTTCTATTGGGTGTTAGCTGAAATATTTAGCTGTGGTGTCTAATCACAGTGTATATTAAGAATTTCATTCCTTAAAAAGAATGAAAAGACAAGAGGCACCAGAGCTGAATGGTGTCTGGTGGGAGGTGTCTCATTTTGATGGCTCAGGTTAGTGGCATTTGGGTGTTGCTTCTGGTTATTGGAGTTTAAAAGTTCAAGATTAAGCTTCAGTGGATTGGGAACCAGGGAGCAGGGCTGAGAGATTTTGGCAGCTCTGAGATGTTCCTTTATCCTGTAGGCAGAAATCCTACCCCTCTTCATCTAAATTCCTACTCTATCACTAAACACTTCCAAAACTGAATTGAGACACTCCTTCTTGAAGTCCTAAACTTTTCCTGGCTGGTATTTTCATCCTGGTGCCTGTCACCTTGAATCCTTTTTGCCTTCATAAGCTTAGTTTTGATGAAGCAGGACTGTACACAGCCATCTGTGGGTATGGGAGGTGAGGAAGGTGAAAATAAGCTTCTTTATGAAACAAAAATTATGTCCACTTCACCTTGTTTGGGTCCTGTGCTGTAGTTAATTCTTGAACTTAACTGACTCCATGACTCACTGCAATTGTTCTTTTTCTTTTTCTTTATTTTTTAGTATGTAATTTTTCTACATTGGAAGAGTTCTTCCTGCATGTTAGGGCTCTACTATGTTGTATGCACACATCAGGTACTTGCCTTCTTCATAAAGCAGAGTTTGAAGGTCAGAAAGGGATTTTAAATGTAGAATTGAGGGTTGGGTGCTTCCTTAAAACTTGGCCACCACAATAAAATACAGAGTTTGTGCTCCTAGCAATAAAACACTAAAGCATCATTCTGTTACAAGCAGTAAAAAGCAGAACAACCAAAAAATGGTTAGCCATAGTGTTTTGGATAATATTTTACAAGTGTTACAAAGCCTAACTATTCTAAAGATGCTCACAAAAGAAACCTAGCAAGTACTTAATTCCCCATTTCCCTAGAATTATGTTGTATTTTGCAGAATTACATGGAACTTTATGACTTAAAACACTATTTTATTATTTTTAACTGCTATATACACTACTTACCATGCTAAAGCTGCTGCAACTCATAGAATAATCTATGACTAATCTTCTTAGGTGTGCAAACTACTCACCTCCTCTTATTTGCACACTTTTATGTGGTTTATTTTCTTAGAAGAAAATATGTTCAAGTGCATAAACCTACTTTCCCCAATCTCCTTCTCTGTTTTATTAAGTGTTTCATTTTGTGCATATTCCACCCACCTTTCTCAGTCCATAACATCGGAAGCCTAGCAAGCTAAAAAAACCCAGAAATATCAGAGTTCATCCTGATGTAGCATAGCAGTTGGTGCAGGAGGTTGGATTGTGTATTCAAAGAGTTACCTGATTGCTGGCAACACTTTCATAGAGCTGATGAGTGCAGTTTGAAGTCACCTCTAAATCACTCCCACATTAGCACTTATCTTTTACTGTGGGAGCCATAAAAGGGTCCATCAACCCCACATTTTTAGGTGAAAGATCATGTTTTGCAATGGTAGAAATTTAGAGAGGGTGTTTAAAACAAACAAAAAATGCAAATACAGCCACACTTTTAAAGTTTATTCTTCTTTGCTCATAAAATCTTTACATGGAAAAAGAGAGAGGAAAAAAAATTAAAGAATTGAAAAAATGTACTTTAGTTTAGAAATTCACAAAGTGACTAAAAGCTTGTTTTTTTACACTCCTTTCTGGCATCCTTTTTCCAGAGGGTGTGTCAATAGAATAATTCTTAGATGGTGTGTTTCTGCATCTTCATGGGTATTTTTTGTAGACATTGTATCTCAAATCATTTTATGAAGCAGTTACCAACAACAGGATGAGCAGTTGTATGTTTGCCAGTGACATATGTTCTACAGCAAGCTCTCTCTATTTTATAAAGTAGCAGGTTCACAATTTATCTCCTACTTGATAGGAGATTTAATTGTTCCACAGACATCACCAGCATTTTATTAGGTGGAAGCACTGGAACTTTATCTTTGATTTTTATGAGTGAGCCAGAGCTGGTTGTGTCTGGAATTTTATAAAGCTCTACTATAAACAACCTAGTTTACTTTTTCTATTGATAAGTAGAAATATAGTCCACACAATTCTCTTTATTTTCTTCCATTAATTATTTACAGTTAATAACTCTTCCATTCTTTCTTTAAATACCACTTTATTTTTTATTTTTTTTTGTGAGGAGAAATTAAATTGTCAGAACTATTTCTGTTTTGTTTAACTTCTGTAGCACGTTCACCATAGATATTTTTCCTGTCCCTGAGAGCTATGAGGATTCTGTAAAAGACAGAGTTCTGATGGGAAATATGCTCCATTAAGTAGCTGAATACAATTATTCATAAATACAGTTCTGAAATAATTGTAGAATTCAGATTTATTTAATAAAGCTTGCCCTATTTTCTCTGTTACTATTGTCTTTAACAAAAGCATGGACTAAGGGAAGCATTGCCATAAATATGAATTCATGAATCTGTCCTTGGTTGCACCTTAACAAAGGCTTTATGTGGAAGTTTTTCAACATGAACTCAAACTTTACATGTAGCCAAACCTGGCTTTTATGTCTTGTTGAGCTGGGCCCCTGTTAGTGATGCTAGTAGCAATCTCAATTTCTCAGTGAGGTTACGGCTGCATTCTCCCCTCCTTCCAGGTAGAGGGGGTGCTGTAGATTTCTTCTGCTTCTTTTCACATTTGAAACTGTGGCAGCAAGAATGTTCTCCCTTATTAGATTCCTAAATTCCTTGAATTTACTGACAATGATTGAGGAAAGAATTTTTTGTTGATTTTTGGGGGATTTTTGGGTTTGTTTGTTATGTTTAGAACCAGGGGCCAAGCAGTTTCAGAGTTAATAATCCAAGATATTAAACAGCCATATAAAAGGCCTTTTAGGACACTGGAACAAATTCAGAAAAGCTTTCTGGTGAAAGAAAGAGGAAAACCAGTTTTGCCTTGGGACAGAAGACCACACAATAGGACATCCACTGTAATATGCCACTTTGAAGCCATTTCCATTTTCTTGCAGACAAGTGTGAGGAATTGAATGTGTGGATTTCCACCATTCTGTAATTGTTGCTTTGATTTGATTATAGAGCCTTCCATTTACCATCTCCTTTTACCTCAGTGTGATTTGTCAATTCATTTTTTTGAGAACCCATCACTAAATCTGAAGCAACATTTCACATGAAACAAATAATGAGGACAAGGACTTAGTGGTCTGCACACTGAAATGCCACAGTTGTCAGTGGTTTGAGCCTGGAAACTGAGTGAAAAAGGCTGGACCTTGTACCTTTGTCCATTTGGAGAGTAAAT
>JANHGL010012293.1:16669-27035 GCA_024611195.1 Ceyx melanurus | reverse complement strand
CCCCCTGGGCAGCCCCTGCCAGGCTCTGGCACCCTCACTGAGAAAAAGTTCTTTCTTGTGTTGACCCTAAACCTCTTCTCCCATCCCCTGAAAGACCCACTCAGGTTGACACAGAGATGAGAAGCTTCAGCTGGCAGAAGTTAGTTCACACTAAGCTTGTTGTTGTAATTTAAAATTAGATGTAACATATAGCCAAGGGGGAATTAATTGCCATTGCACAGGCATTTCCTCCCTGGGTGGCTGATGCTCTGCATCTCACTGAGGGAAGATTTCAGAAGGCTGAGCAGCAGCAGCAGCAGCAGCAGCAGCCACTGTAGATTTGCTTTCCTGCATTCTATCCCCTTGTCCCTGATTCCCAGCACCCACTTGGACAGAGAGTCTGGAGGAATTCAGAGTCCCTCCTGGGGCATGGCAGGGAAAAGCACAGCCAGCAGCAGTGTGAAAGCCCTGGAGCTGGGTCAGCAGGGTGCCCTGACTCCCAGCACAGCCCAGTCACTGGAGCACACCACCACCAGTCCCTGGCTTGGAGCTCAGACTTAAAGCTCAACAATTTCCTCAATCAACTATCCTCTAGCTTTCTAAGAGATGGTCCCTGAGTTTACACTGGTCTGGAAGAAGTTCCAGTCTCAAAGTAGGCTTTATTTTTCCCAAGTTACACAATCCTGGGATTTGAGAGGAGCTGATGTTTTGTATGCAATCTTAGCCTGCTCTGAGAATGCCATTATACCTAGAAACAATCCTACACAACTGATAAATTAAGACGCTAATTGTTGTATTTATTCCCCTGTGAGGGTACACTCTGGCACTATTAATTGTACTTAGTCACAATCTGTTCATCATCTAATTGTTCTCCACAGAGCTGAAGAGAACCAAATATTTACCCATGTGAATGAATTCATCTAGTAATGAATCATAACTGCTCCACAATTCTTATTTTTTAAATTTTTTTTTGAGACAAGAAAAAAACTGCAGAAAATTAGGTGTGCAAGGCTGAACACTGATCCTGTGTTGAGGTTCCAGGAAGACAGAGGTGTCCTAAAGTCACAGGAATTTCAGGGCCCATCCCACCACTCTGGCCAGGCAGATGTGGCAGCTCCATCCCTGGTCATGACTGTAGGTACCATCCAGGGGGAATGTGGGGCTCCAAAGGGCACTGGAGGGGCCTCTCTGTCCTGTCAGAGCCAAGGTCTTCTCTGGGGTTGCAAGCCTGGCCTCTCTGGCATCTCTTCCAGACCTTGCTTTGGCCTGTTGATGCTTTCAGGATGCTATTTTTACTGCATTTAAGACAGATTAAGCTTTTCAGTGGCACTGCTGGAGAGCCAACATCTTTAAGACCAGCCTGAATTAAACACATGAACTGGCACTGCACTGATCAGCCAGTAGGACTAATTGACTTTCCCAGCATGTCCTAGGAGAAATGTATCAAAAATACTTTCCTAATAATATACTAGATATTTTCAAACTCCAAAGGAAGAGTCCTCAAGTACCCCAGAGAATTATTTTTGCTGCAATGCTCACGGGTGTGAGGTGGGCTAGCAGCTCACCATTTAATCCTTGTTTCTTCCAGATTTGTCCCTTTACAATGTAAATTATTTTGAGTGTAGATGTGACAGCTTATTCGATCATCTTGTAGGGAGAAAAATGCCTGACTTTTAGTGGAAAGAGGCATTTACCTTTAACACACTGTAAAATATTTACTAACAATGTGCTTTTGGTCATTCTGTATTTATCAAAGGATTGTTAAGAACTGATTTCATATTAAGAATTACAAGGCATTTAGAACTTTTAGGTTGAACCCAATGCAAACTCTCTCTCTACCTGAACAGAAGTCAAACTCTGTCACTCCAAATCAGCAGAGCATCCAAGGAGCTTGCAGTGCCCAATCTGCCCGTGTGACAGCAACACTTTTTTCCACCTTTGAACTGAAATGCCTGAGGTTCTGAACATTTTTTACATCCTTTATTATTGCTGCTACAATTTCTGGATGCAAATATGTGATTGAGCATTTAACCTCTGGGTCTAATGAATTTCAAGACAATGGTAGATGTAAAATATTTGGTATGAAACTAAAGGATTCTGCTCCTCTTCAGTAAGCTTTTAATGACTAATCTAAGATTCATGCTCCAGTCAAATGGGCTTGACACTAAATGTCTCCTTTTGAAAGTAAACCAGACTTCATGAATATGTGATGAATCCTATTTACCATTATTTCTGCCACTTAGTAAAATTTTTCACTAAGTTTCAAGAGAATATTAGCACCACCTTTACAGTGAAGCTCTTATAGCCTTATTTATTAGAGGATTATTCTTCATTTACTAAACCCAGGGCATATTTTACAAAATAAAAACACAATCCTATACACAGTGTGGAATATAAATCTCCTATGTGAGTTTCAACTTGATAATTCAAGCTCTCTTTTATTCCCTTGGAAGCTATGCAGCCGTGAAGACTCTAGAATATATATTATGGAAAAAGACTACCAAGATTCTTCTGCAGAAAATATCTTTTCCTTTGCCCTGGTGTCTGACAAGTCAAAATTACAGATCTATATATGACTGTTTATTTTCCCATGACTAGGATTTTTTTTTTTTCTATGAGCCAAAGTAAAATGTATCTTATTAAATTACTTAAAACACAAAACACTATAAAGTTGAATGTGAGAAGTCCAGTAGATTAAATACCTTACTTGGGAAAGACTGAAAATATGACAATGGTAGATACTGCAGAGTGACTGACTCCCCAGAAGCAGGTGAAAACTAATCCAGAAAACTAATTTTTATTTGTAAAGACTGTGGAATCACTTCATTAACAATATATTCCCCAAGCCTATCTTAAAGCATCACTACATACATTGAAATATGATTTTATTTCATCACTGGCTATGATGAGTTTTGTATAGAATGGATAGAATTGAACTAGAATGTATCATCAAAATAAAATTTCCTGAGAGTAAAAGCTTACTGTAACAATAAAAATCATTATCTCAACAAATAACATCCCCATAAAAAAGTGTGGGGGGGAGTACACTGATATCTTTATGGATAATTTGGAATATACTATAAAATCAGGGGGCTGGCACATCCAAGTGATGATACACCTGGTTTACATCATTTAGTTGCATATTCCTTGTTATGTTACTAGAATACTCATTGAGTCCAGCAAAGACTTTTTTCAGACTTGAAATGAGATCTTTGCAACAAATTCAAGATTATGCTGTTTCCCCTTTTTTTTTTTTCTTTTTTTTTGGGGGGTGTTATTTGGGGTGGTGGGAGTCATAAATATAAATGGTATATTTGAGGATTTATTTAGAGATACTATTCTCTGTGGATAAATCTTCTGTTGCTGCCACCAAGAACTGAGCCAATCACTGCTCTCTAATTCAGTGTTGACATCCATTTACTGAGCTGTGTATGAGATGAGAAAGAAAGGAGATAAGTGAGAATTTTTCTCACTTATGTTATTAAGCAGATTCCATTAGGCCTTGCATCTTTTCCTTCAGGGACATCCATTAGATTCTTCTGAAACTGAAAGAATCATACTTCAAGACAGGGGCCATTTAAATGTGAAAAATGTTTGCTGCCAAAAGAAACCAGAAGCAATGCAAAATACAAATTGTTTCAGCTCACGACACAGATAAATCCTTCAGAAAATTCCTCGGTGTTGCTTTCACCTAGATCAAAAAACACACACTGGGTATTCAAGTTATCAAGGCTTCTTAAGAAAATAATATATTGTGTGGTTAAAAACCAGAGATACCTTAAAGACTCCTGATAATGAGAAGGCAGCTGAAATGCACAGATCATGCATGTTGGCAAAAGAGAACAAAACCTGTAATACTTTTAAAATAAATTAAAAGCTTTTAAAGGAAATTAAATTATATACATTTCCAAGCCAGTACTGAGAATTCAGAAACCTTTTATTCTTTGTTTAAATTGTGAAGAATGAGAAACCATCAAAATATACATGTTAAATATTGAGAGCAATCTACATTCCTTGATTGTTTTTCATCTTTGACTAATGGGGAAAAAAATGGTTTGGAAACACATTTGATGGGATAAATCTCCACCCAGGTTTTCCTTTTACAAGCTTAATCTATAAATGTTTGAAGGCACAGAAGTCTTAATTCATTAAGGAACACACTAAATTTCAGAAGGATCTCAAGATAAGTAATGAGTCACTGTGTTAGTGAGAAGATAGTTTTTTACTTAATATTGAATATAAGTGGTTTTATGTGTTATCTTCAATGAAAGCATCATAGCAGCAAACAGGTCAGATTATACTCCCTGAGAAAAATATTAAATAATAAATAATAAAGAATCAATTTCCCTGAGGAAATTATTTTAACTCCTGCACATAGTTAGGAAGAGTTTTGGCACTTACAGGTCTACTGGCTCTTCACACTCTTGTTATGACTGTGTGTAGCTCATCATCTAGTTTTGTTTTTTTCATATTTGTATTTTAGATGTTGGTCAGCAGAAAGGGGAGAGTTAAGACCCCATCACTTTGGTGCTCCATCACCTGAGGGAATTGTTTTCCTTTTCTCTTGGGTTTCCCCACCACACACTCAACTCTGTGGTTTGGGATTTACACTTGTAAAGAAATGAGGAGCTCTTGACTCCTCCTCTTGATGTGTGACTCTGGATAAATACCTGAATGGTGAACTAGACAATATGTGGAATCACACTGCCAAACATGATGCCCAACCTGGAAAACCTTGGAGTAAAATATTTATTGTCACACTACATATGAACAAATGGGGTCACGGGTCTCCCCAGTAATTCCGTTATGCTCATATTGAATCTGTGTAACACATTGGATTGATGGGATTATTTGGGTTTTTTTTTTAATTCTTATTCTTAAAAATGTGGCAGAAACTGGACTGATTAATACCAAAGAATCACCTGCTATTAAAATAAATTTTTAATATTTAAAAAAATTTTTTTTTAGGATATCAGAGCGAGGAGAACAGTTTCCAGCAAGAACCAAAATTACACATCAGTACCACAGTCATACTCAAGGAAAGTACCTAAGTATGAGCTGCAAACCATCCCTATTCAGAGGTAAAACCATGTTTTACATGAAGCACAGATTCTAACTCCACTTAATTTGGTGGGTCTTTATCTTCATTACAGCTAGAAACTGGTAGTTGCCAGTGATTAGTATGCAGTGCTTATTGATATCAGTTTAAGTATGAGCAATTAAGGATCCTAATATATAGCAGCCTCCTGTCCATGTCTGTAAATCTTGCCTCCAGTCATCTAAAAGGTAGCTGTCTATTAAAAACTAATACTGATTCTCTTAATTACATAAACCACCATTTCCCAAGGAAAATCTCAGCAGATCAGGACAGGTGCCAGGAACACCAACAAAATACCAAAAAGATTTAGTAACTAAAAGACCTTTTGTAACTAAATTTTTTTTTAAAGCTTTTTTTTAATGTTGTTTTTAAGTTATATAGCACTGTGGCAGTCGAAAACATAACATTTTGCTTCTAAAGTACAAAAATGCATTAGGTTAAAAGGATGAAAACCACTTTAGATGCTTTTCTTCAGCCAAAGCTGAGTAAGCATTTCAAAATATTGCTTAAAATATCAATATTTAAGACTGTAGGTAACATTCTCTAGATCAGAGCAAGGCTGTTCTTAAGTGGCAGCATTCTGATATCAGATGTCTGGCTCTGCACACCAATTTTCCAAGGATCATTACACGCCTGCAACAGTTACAAGTAGTTTCCTCACTGGAATAAATCACCCGTCCCAGTGACAAATTTCTAACCCAAGCCTTAGGGGTTTGATCCCAATTTTTGTGACTTTGGCAAGACTATGGCTGAGTGGATGATACCATCTGGATACAGCTGAAACCCACACTGAAGCCCTCCAGGTTCTCCTCTCTTTCAGCAACTGAATAGTGGTTTGGATTGAGACTGAGGGTGTTTTAATTGTTGATGGATTTCAAGGCTTGGCTCAGGTTTTGTTCCTTTGAATGATGCAGCACTGCTCTGTCTGTGGTTTATGGACAAGTTGGGGCTGAGCTATCTAGGCAGCTGCCCCTGGGACATCTCTGCACAGATATGGCCTCAGAGATGCAAGGCTGGGTCACTTTTACCACCCTCCATGAGTCACCTACGTGCACTAGAACATGATGAAAACTTGATTTAAAACTAAGAGCCAGATGAGCCATACACACACAGATGAATACCTGGGCTGAAGCTGTCAGACGTACCCTCATCTGTTGGAATCCTGTCTGCCATTAAATACCACCCAATATATTAAAAGTGCAAAAAACCTGCATACTAGGAAGAAGACAGAAAAGATAAACAGCTTTGTAGACATTTTAATATCTTCTTAATAAAAGTATTCTAGACTTCCACAGCAAGAAGAAATGAAGCAGCATCCTCCCAGAGCCAGATTCCCTGTGGAGCAAGGCAGCCCACAGCTCCTGGCAAATACTGGTACCCAGTGGTCTAGAGCAGCTCCAAAAGCCTTTCCCAGGAGAAATGAAGCTGCAATGAATCACTGTGACAAACAGCCTGGGCCAACAGCTCATCCTGTGAAGGACAGCTTTAAAAATGTTTTTATTTTCCCCACGATGAAACATTGTCCTGTCAGAAAGGGCTGATGAATGAGTTACCTTAGATATGACCCAGCTTATTTAAGCTGGTGAAGATGATGATATGCAGCAGGAGTTTAAACATGGACCTGCCACATTTCAGCCCTCCCTCTCTCTCTTTCTCTGACCCCACCAAAATTAAAGCTTTATCTAAAGGGATGTCCTTCTGTAGGGTTCTTCATCTTCAGCCAGTCTACATTCTGTGATAGAAAAATGCTTCATATGCCAAACCTTCAGTTAATTGCAATATTTCCAGGAAAAAAAGAGGTTTTTTAAATCAAAAACTATTCTGAATCAAGCTGAACACTGTGCTTCCAAAGATTTTCTTTAATTATTTTTTATATTATTTCAGCCCTGATCCATTAACTTATCAGGGATAATGGAGAGCATGTTCCTTCTTGCATTACAGTGCTAATGTATAGCATTTGTCAGATTTGGTAATTTTCTGTTTACAGGAAGCCAACATTTACCAGTCATTAGTCTTTATCCTTTTCATCCTTTTGCAGCAAGGAGTGATCTGTATTTTCTCCAGTGGAGTCATGAGATTTGTAAGCCATGTAGCCTTGAATCTGATGTTATTCACAATGGGAACACTCTCTCAAATTAACTTATTGGAGAAAAATGTAAATCAATTATGTTTACAGCTCTCAACAAACAGAATTAAAATGTTCCAGCAGTCTTCTTCGAGTCCCTAATCATTTGTTTGATTAACCCAGTGTCTGGGATTTGCAAGAGAGCACGAGATGAATTGGTTTCTCTTCATCATCTGACATAGTTCAGTTATTTCTGAGACATCCTAAAAAAAAAAAAACCCTAAACAGGCAAGCAAACACCCCCTCTTTTAAAATAATTATCCATCAAGAAATGGGCAACACCCACTGTCATTCTTTGGACCTTTGCATATATGCAAGTCAGAAAGTCACACTGCTGAGATGACAAATGAAGTCAATTCAGTCTCTGGCCAAGAACATATGTACAACCACCCTGGCTTAGTGGAGGAAAGAGGATGTTTCCCAGCACACAGGGAATTTGCTGCCTCCCTGGGGCTCAGGGTAAAGACATTAAAAGGAAGCTGCCTGATCTGTTGCATGCCCCTCTCTGTATGTGCAGGCTGCCACAGGATAGCTGCTGCAAGCCCCTGCACCAAAATGCAGTTGCATGCAGCACTGTTCTTAGAAAGAGCAGGCTGTTCTCAGCAACCTTCATCCACCTTCAAATTCCAGCAGCCCAGATCCTCCACATCCTTTTGTAAATCTCTGCTCAGTCTAGAGTTTGACAAAATACACACCTTATGCACAGCCTGTAGCTAAAAATCCAGCATTTACTGGCTTGACACACTGGTAAAATATCACATTATTCATTTCTACCTTATAATCAGAAAGTCAAGAGTTACAGTAAATGAAATCTTTTCCATCCCTTGTTTTAAAAGGTCTAATTATTTTATTATTCAATGTATGTACATGCAGATAAGCAATAATTATTCTGAATATTATCCTGCATAATAGAGCCAGTTAATGCTCAGAGATAATAGCACAGAGACAGCTCATTATACCAATTTGTACAAAAATAACAGAATTACTTTTTTCTTCTGAACAAACTTGGTCTGCTTGGATAATAGTAAGGTTCAATCACTTCTTTATTTCCTGAAAGATTAAACTATGTGCAGCCAGTATAGTGATTATTATTTTAATGATGAATCACCATGTGTTTTTATATGGGATTCAAAGAGGAATTAGTCATCCAAAGGATTTGAAGACAAATTCCTGTAAGGCTGCACTAAAGTAAGGATGGTCCTGACATTTTTGCACATCTGTTTATAAACAACCTTCTTACAGGAAATGTTATTTATAAGCTCATGCTGATTACAGATGAGAAAAAACTTAAATGAGCATGGAGAGGAGGAAACAGTGACATTTTCCAGTGTATCAGAGCATGCAGGTTCAAGGTGCTGCCTGGCCAGTGCCAGGGATGTCTGGCAAAACTACTTACTTACAAAGAAGGAAAACAAGGCACAGTGGATGAACTAAAATAAAGACTTTCCCCTGTACCTGGGCTTTATTGAAGCAATAGTCCTTGCCCATGTCCTGGATTCCAGCTATTTGATGATGCTGCAGGTAGCAAATCTTACTTTCACAGTGCAAATGGGTTCCTTTTCCAGAGATTACAAAGGACTTCTTTATCATCTGACTTGCAATATTTAATTATAAATTAATGTAGCCTCAAGAAACATGACTACCTAGGTACACACAAGTATTCTATCAAGTTTCTTTGAGCTAACAAGTTTAAGTAAATGTGTTGATAAAAATAAACATGCTCTAAATTGCAGTATTTGAAATAAAATTGAAGCAACTTGGATATTGACCAGAAAGCAGGCACAAAGGTACTAGCAATCAAGAACTGGAAATAAACTCTGTTTTCAATACCCAAACATTGCTTTTGGTCTTAAAACTGAGCAGATCTAGTGATACAAATTACCAGTTACTGCATAGCCAATGGAACTGCAACAGAATCTATCCTCATGCCCTGAGTTCTGGAGTGGGATTAGATTTAAAAAGACAAAAAAAAGCTTTAGGTTTGTGAGAATGGCAGCATCCAAGACCATTTGCAAGCTTCCTGCAAGCACACCTTCCCACACATGCCTCCCACTTCAACTCTGCAGCAAGACCAAGGTACCCAGCAGACCAGATGGGAACTGCCAGTCTTTCTAACCATGCACTTGAAGAACAAAGAATCAGGGCTTGTGAAGCACAGCCAGGCAGTCTGGAGGTCATCTCTGCCCTTTGATGCTGTCTGCATTAGGCTCTTGGCTGAAGGATGTCCCTCCAGCACAAGCAGCAGGTTGGGGCTGCCAGGGGAAGATGCTGCAAAGCAACCACAAGTGTCCCTTATATGGGAGTGTCTTGCAATTGAACTTTGAATAGAAATGAGCAGCCTGCAACCTAAAATCCTAGCACAGAACTGACAAGAGAGGTGAGGCAGAGAGAAGCAGGCTGCTCCCCAAATTGGCCCCTGTTAGGATCCAGGAGTGTAATCTTTGCAAACAGCATGTTGTTACAACTTGAGACAGATGGAAATGTGCTTTCTTGTCAAAGCTGTTATCTCCTAAGAGGAAAGAAATTATGTTGCCTTGAACACGCTGTGGGTAACAGACAGGCAAAGGTCTAGAAATAGAACAAAAATAATAATGTAAATTGGGCTTGGAATACGAAATGAAAGCTGTCTTTTGCACTAAAAGGGGTGGGATTTTTTCATAATAAATTAAAAAAAAAATGAGCTTCTTTTAGTCCCAATAATATTACAATAGGCATACATTGTCCTGATGAATACTTAACCTTATAACAAGTAGATTACTGTTTGTCACACAGTATTATCAAAAGGATTGTTTTCATGATGGAGTTTACAAATTATGTTCTATATAAAATAGTGAGTAATATGGGATACTAAGCTTTTAATTCTAACTACAGCACAACCACTCATGAATTCTGAGGTTTTAAAATTTTATATACTGACAATAATCTGAGTTTAGCTTTGAAACAAAGTGCAGCATTTTCTTCATAAGCCAGTGGTTCCTTCAAAGTCAATTTACTAATGAACTACATCTTTTATTAGAAAGCACATTTCACAATAAAGCTCAAGGGAAAAAACAACTTGCAACTTTAAGTGCAGTATGTTTCTCTAATACAGAATCACAGAATGTTAGGGGTTGGAAGGGAGCTAGAAGATCATCTAGTCCAACCCCCTGCCAGAGCAGGGGCAC
>JANHGL010012292.1:61837-101537 GCA_024611195.1 Ceyx melanurus | reverse complement strand
GTTTGGGGGTGCGGGTTGTGCAGATGCAGCGGGTACCGCTACCGCGCAGCCCAGCACCCCGGGGCTTGGAAGCAGCCAAGTCGCTCCCCGGCTCGGCTGCGGGACGGGGCTGCGGTTGCCCCGCTGAAGTTCAGAGCGGATAACGGGGTGCCACCCGCCCGGGGCTTGATGGGGGGAGCAGAACTCGCCCCCAGCTGCGGGCAGTGCGGCTCCCCCCAGGCTCTGGAGGTTATTCTGCTTCTGGTGCTCTGATAAAGTCACACACTGGGGCAAAACCCCTTAAAAATCACAATAAAAAAGCTGCTGTTCCCCAGACCGTGATGAAACAGCCCAGCAGCCACCCCCAGCACACAGGGTCTGTGCCATCCTTATTAATATTGCATGCTTCTCTGATCAAAAATTCTTTTTCTTGCCAGGAGTGTCACTGTTTCACTCTCCCTTCCCCCCATCTAATCGCATGTAAATATTTTTATTACATACCTGATAACGAAGCTCGACCCACATCCGAGCAAGTAAGGCCAAAAAGCTCCCCGGTCTGTGCAGGTGAAATTGCTGCCCTGGGCAGGGGGGACGGATCAGCAACCAGAGCACAGTGGCAGTGCTGGCAGAAAAGCTGAGCTGCCAGAGGAGCAGCAGCTCAGTCCCTCTGGGAGACACAATCAGGGTGCAAAACACCCTGAAATTCTGCATCTGTCCTCCCTTTCTTTAGGAAATAAATCACTTTTCTTTTTATCGAGCGCTAGGACCATCAGAGTCAGAATAAGGGGGTTATTCCCATTTATCCCCAAGCTCACTCCACCTGAGGTTAACCCAGTCCAAGTGAGCACGGCTCTGGTTTAAGGGGACTCGGCGACTCCATAAGAAATGGTTTGAAATCCTGACTGGGGAGTTGTGGGAAGATGCAGCAGGGTTAGTTACCCACACTTCAGAACAGGGCCTGTCAACCAGCCCTCCTGCAGGCTAGCTCTGTACTCTTTTCAGAAGGAAACAAATAATTAAAGCAAAAGGAATTTGTAAACAGAATTTTAAGAGAAAAAAAAAAAAATCGATACTTGAGAACATCACATCAGAAGATCTCTCATTCCCTTTCCATCATGTGCTCTCCAGACTTCAGCTCACACTGAAGAGCAGAGCTGCAAAGGCAGAGAGCAAATATATGAAAAATACATTTTCTTCACCAGCCTTTCAGGTCATTCTCTATATTCAGTGGGTTGCAGGGGAGGAAAAAGAAAGCAAAACAAAGACACAGACAAAAAAATAACCAAACAGAGGGGAAAAAAACTCAGACCCAACAGTGAGGACCAGAAGTGGGAAGCTGCAGAGGCAAGTTTCCAGCTGTCAGCACATCCAGCACAGTCTCTGTCAAGTCCTGGTGTGTCAGCAGCACATCCCTCTTTCCAGCACAAACAGCCAGTTTTGCTGCAAGCCCAACTCATTTGCTATTTTTGCCCACGCCACCGAGTCCGTGTTTGGTGCTTTAGATAAAAATACCAAGTTCCCAGTTTATAAAGCATTTGTGATGGGGAAGCAGAGAGCAGAAGCAGAAAGCAAAGGGGAACAGCTGGAAACTTCAATCAGTGCTTTGGAAACGAAGGGAGCGGAATATTGCACAGAGCTGATGCTGGGGGCTGTGCAGCAGCTTGGGCTGGCACAGTGCAGCTGCCCTGCCCACTCCTCGGGCACTGGTGCACACTGGTGACCTACAGCACCTCACACAAGCACAGCCCTGCCCGTGCTGTGGCAGCACAGTGTGCCACCAGAAGCTGAAAGTCTGAAGTTTGATGCAGCTACAAAAAAAAGCCACTAAACAACACTCGAGGAGAAACAAACAACGTCCCTGGACACCTTGATCCCAACAACCTGCTGGGCATGTGCCCCCATCTCTGCACCCCAGGCCATACCTGGTACAGATTCCCCTGCTCTCCTACCACCTTAACTTATTAAATGCAGCACTTTACAACTAGGAAGTAAATTTTTCTAGCTGGAATATGTCAATACTCTGCTAATTTTCAAAAAGCTACAGCCTGAGGAGGATGCAAATAAATAAATATTTCCCCTCCTCCACCCTGGGAGCTCAGCAGAATGTTCCAGCTGAGTTTGCAAAGGTGCTTTCAATCTCTATCTCTCCTCTGGTGGAACATAAAACTGTGCAGCCAGGTGATTACATTTTGTTTCTTATTTGATGAATGACCTTGGAGCACCCCACCTGTGATCCACACTGACTCAGAATCCCCATCACCTGGCTGGCTGGGGGAGGGCCACTGCTGATAGGCTCAGGAGCTGCTGAAAAGGCAGCTGCTTCACTCTGCAGCTCTTGCAAATAAAAACATCCCTGAGATGGCTCTGGAATGGGGTAGAAAGTGCCATTGCTACACTGAACATTTAGAATGATAAAAGGAGAATAAATGCAGCTAAAGCAGTGACGTCCATAACAGAGAGCACTAGACATGCACCAGTTGGCTCCAGTGCAGGATTCCCCTCTGCACAACAGGGCACCCACTCCAGGAGCAAGCAGGAACAGCCAACTGGAGCTACAAACAAGTAGTGGAATTATGTTGAAGCAAGTTGAATGGGCTCAGTTGTGATGACACAGAAGCCAATTAAAAAAACCCAACAAAAAATCCTACTTTCTTTTAACATCTTTTTCATATTTATCCTTCCCCTTCTCTCCCCTCCTCTCACAGGAGTATCCAAAGCAAAATGGGGTCTGCAAAGTGATCCAGCCCACCTGGAAGGGTTGTAACAGGGCAAGTTGTGATAGTGCCTGGGTGGATTCAACAGCTACAGACACCCAGGCTGACTGCAGTGTGTGCCACTGCCCTGGGTGTTCCAGCTTATGGCACCCAACAACGAGATGGCCCCAGCCTGTCATGAGGTGAGAAGAGGAGGAATCCTGGGCTCAGATGATTGGAACAGCTCCTCTCCACCTAGCAAAGGTAGAAGAGGATTAAATTCCCCCTGGAAGGAGGAGTTCTCTGGGTCTGAAGGCCCACGTGTGTGTGCATGTGTCAGGAGAAAATAAAACATGATGTTTTTCTCTCCACTGCACACCTAGCCCAGAACACAAGGAAAGAATGAATTCCAGGCATCATGAAGATGCAGAAGCACAGCTGAAATTCAGCCTGTTTGCTTTGCCCTCGAGTTTATGACCTTCTGTAGCTGCCTCTGCAATCCTGCAGAGCTCTGCACAACAAGGGCAGATGGACACGGCAGTGAGGAGCTGAACAACACCAAAGTTTTCTCATTTTCTCCTCTCGTGCACCACTCCTCAGCCCCCTCCAGCACAGGGGCAGTTCCAAGTTGCATTTCCCACGGAACTGGGTCTGTGTCTCTGCATGACTTGATAAAACCTCCCAAAGAAGTTCACAGTCTTCCCAGCAGCACTCCAGGAATGGAGAGTCCAGGGGCTAAACTCTGGTCACCTGCATGTTCTGAGCCCCAGCTTTGTGGTTTCTGTGCACATTGTTTGTGCTGGATTTGCAGCTCTGCATTAGGACATCTAGTGGCTGAATAATTTACTCTCTATACACACAGCTCTGAATGTATTATTTAGATTTCCTCTCAGAAAGTTTGTATCTGCTTTTCTAAAGCTTAGTGAGACTTATCTGAGAGCATCTCAGGCTTTCTAGGTTATTTTCTTCTGCAGTGTAACCCCAGCTCATGGCAGGACAGAGCACTCCCAGCACCAGCAAGGGCTGACAGCTTTGTATGCCCATGTCTACATCAGCTTCCATCAGGATCTCTCAGCAGAACTTCACCTGCCCCACAGTGTGGTCCTACTCTTTGCAATGTACATCACTCCCCTCTGCTTTACCTTAGAGGGATTTTTCTGTATTCTACATTTTCCTTACTTCAAATGAGACTGTGGCTTGCAATTTTTGTGTTGTTTCCATATAAAGAAATATATATATATATATATAAAAACCCTTTTATTCCAAAGGATAAGCTTCAGCCTCCTCAGAGATGGAAACAAAAAACACCTTCAAAAAGCCACCAAACAATTCCATCCCACTCACTTCAAAGTCACCACGCGAGCTGTCGTCATTTCTGATGAGTTAAAAATCTATATTGTTTTTAAATTGATTAATCTAAGATGAAATACAACTCAACTATTTGCATTTTCCTGGGTTTACTCGTTCCAAGAATCGACAGACACCACAGAGCAAAGTTAATCTGATAGAAAGTGAAATGCTGGAGTGGCTGGCCGAGCATCAGCATAGGGAAGTGTGGATTAAGATGCCGAGGGGGTGAGGATCATCTGAACTTCACTCATCGATTTGAAGAATCACAAGATTAGAAAATGTCATCATCTCAATGCCTAATTCCCAACTTGATTTGTAATTGGGAGAAATCAGCTGTACTTGAAGTTTTACCTGCAGCATTTCCTTCAACTGGGCAGCGAACAATTCCTACTTTAATTACTATTTTGTTTCCACAGCCCTCTAGATTTCTCCACCGAAATGACTGCTCTGCTCCCACCTACATTCACCTGTGGACACCCAGGTGTTTCGGTGGGGGCTGCAGCTGTGTTCCAGGGCGAGGGCAGGGTCTGCAATGCCCCGGCCTCTGCAGAGAGAGCTCAGGCTGCTGCAGAAAGCACACATTGCCCTCGTCTTTCAAGTCCCTCTAAGTATCTATTCCAAGACAAGCAGTAAGTGGCGTGAGGAGCAGATGCCGCGGATTAGAAAGTGTGCTTGGAGAGCAAACAAAGGAAATCAAAAGCAGCAGGACGTTAGAGAAGCAATTCAAGAGCTTAGCTATTTGTAATTCGTGGTGAAGGAAGAAAGGGAAGAGGTTACACTGGAGCAGCACCAGCCTGTCTGACAGAGCCGTGGCTGAGTGTGGGAGCCGGCAGGGATGCTGTGAGCAGGAGCACGGCACAGGGCAGGGGCAAGAAGCCCTGGGCAAGTGCGTTTCAGTTCTGCCAGCACTGAAAGGGACACCTCTGGCTGCTCGGGCTCCTCAGAGCGGCTGCTGTTCTCAAAAGCCATTACTGAAACAGGCCGGAGCCTTCCCATCGAGTGGGAAGTGATTGTCACCTTTTGTCATCCAGACTCGGGGCTCTGAAGGGCAGAATTCACTGAGAATCCTCTGGCAATCAGGCTGCGGAGGCAGAGACACTCGGCGCCTGTGCACGATGGGAATACCCAGGATCCCGGGTCGTGAGGCAGTGGAAACACAGCAAGGAGCCCACGAGAAAATACCCCCCCCCCAAACCAAACCCAGCCTGAAACCCTCGCCCAGACCCTGGCAGAGAAAGCCCATCCCTTAGGCAGCAAGAGAAGAGGTGAATCCTGCAGCCTGGGGTTAATGAGGTGAGCTGAGCCTGGCTGTGGCCACCTGCTTCCCTGAGCCTGAGGAGGGGAAGATGCTGCAGCAGCAACCAGACATTTACATTGCAAATATATTGGCTTGATCAGGGACACTTCACCCTGCTCTGATTTGCTGAGTGGACTGGACTAAAGGCATATGGTTCCTGTCTCCCTTGTGCTAACCAGTGCACTGACACCTCGCAGCCACTCACAAGAAAGGGGAGATTATTTTTATCCTAATGAAATACAGCTTTGTCAGGGCTGGAAGTACACAGGCATCATATTGAGTTAGCCATTGTGCCTCTGAAACGGCCCCACGCTAATGACTTCTCAGCAGCCAGAGGAAAAGGAGAAAGTGAACTCTTTGCTTTATCATTTTCATTTAAAACTCCAGTGCAAAAGCAGAGGGCATCCACCCAGCAACTGCAGCTCTGAATTATTCATCATTAGTCACACACCACGGAATGCAACTGTTTGATGATCTCAGGTGTGAAAGACAACAAGTAGTTGAGTAGTTCCTTAACTATTAAAACATTATTTCAGCTACAATGCAGAGGAACAATGGAAACCCTCCTCAGTGCAAGTGACACCATTTGCTGAGAAGCTCCCATTAACACGGATCAACCCAGTCCCAGACAGCCAGAGAAGCTGGGCTCTGTTTAATGGGATTAGAGGGCAAAGAAGCCAGTTAGTGGCAGCTCCCAGCATCTCCCAAAGCCAGCAGGCCAACCTCCTGCCATCCTGGGCCCTGCTGTTAGCTGCTTGTTCCTGCTGCCAAGGCCACGGCCAGAAGCCACAGTTCCCAGGCTGCAGCAGGGCATGAGAGCCTGGGAGCTCTGGGGACTGCAGCAAGGATTCTGTGGTGAACTGACTGAAAACCAGCACAGCAAGGGGAGGATGCAGCAGCCGAGCAGCGCCGGGGCCGGGCAGCAGAGGGAAGCAGCAAGCACCGAGCATGGACCAGCCACTCGCTGCCGTGTGCTAAAGACTTAATTATGTTCTCAAACAAAATACAATGAACTCTGTCATAAGTAATCACACCAGAGACCATGGAGTCAGTAGCTTAGTGGAAGTGGCCTTCTCTGAAAGATGAAATAGAATTTTCTGCAGCTCCAGGGAACACTCGGTGAGCTCTGAAGCAAAGGCAGCAGAGGAGTGCAGGGTTTTCTCCTGGCTGACGAAGACCTGACTTTCATGTGTTGGAAAACCAGGAAAACTTATTAAAAATAGAAAAAATGTCTCTAACCTTGAAGGTATCTTAAGAAGTGACAATTACAACTGCTTTGGTAAATGAAAACACATCCCTGTATTGCAGTGTGGGCAGGGGGATGGGGGAGGACAGCTTTTGCTTCCACTGTGTAGTGTCTAAAGCATGCACATCTTACCATTTATTTGGGTGCAATTCACCCCTGCAGTGAACCAAGCAGTGCATAAAATTCACCTTTGGTATGACTTGGACCCTTTTCTCCCATATTTCAGGCATCTGTCATTGCAAAAGACATGACAGCAAAACCCAGAGCACACACTGAGGGGTGTGAATTGGAGAGTACAGCACTTACCATGGAGTTTTCCCTTCAGCCTCCAGCCAGGGCACTTCTGGCTCTGTCTTCTTCATTCCTCCAGGCACAGGGAGCTGAGGAGGACAATTCCTCCACCCTGCCATAAAGAAGATTTGTGAGAAGTCAGGCAGAAGATGACAGAGCAGGTAACAGTAATTATGAAGTTATTAGAAGGACACAGCATATGATGAAAACTTAAAAGTAAATTGCTTTGAAATAGGTAGTTTTACTTTCCTCCACACTTAAGATAAAATATTATTAAATAACTCTCAATTAGAACTAAAGGTTAAAGGACAGTAATTACTGGTTATTTAAAGGGTGGTTGTAATGAAGTGAGATAAAAAGACATGTCACATTTCTAAGGCAGGTACTGCACTTGTAGCTGGGAATGTGGCTCCAGCCAAGCTGGGACTTGCAGTGTGCAGTGCTGGGGAGCTCTGGGTCAAACACAGATGCTTTCTAACAGGAACTTTGTATTTCAGCTGCAGTTAACCCCCATACAGATGTGCTTCAGTCAGTCCAGGGGTTTTGCAGAGTAAATCTGCACTGCAGTGACATGACCCCCATATGTAAAAAAATTCCAACTAATCAAATTCTCGTGTATTACATTATATCACCAAAGGAGAACATCACATCAGGCTTTTAGAACAAGATATTCAGCAAGGGAATAAACCCTATACATTCATGAAAAGAACTACACTGAGTGATTTTCTTTAACCTCTGGTTTCAAAGCCAATAATGACGGGATATAAAGTACTTTCATTTAGCTTTTAAGAGCTACAAAACACACACACAGGAATAAAACAAAGCAAGAAAAAGCACTAAGATTAATAAGAAAATTTCCTTCTCTTTGGAGGTTTCTATGAGGCAATTCAGTGATTCAAAAATATTAACTTCAGCCTTGCTGAGTAAAAGTAATTATTTTCCCTTAAGTCAGCTGATTTCTGGTGTCTTTTCATCCACTGTCAGCTCTTGTTATTTAGGACATCACATAACCAGCCTTGATTGTGTTATGGTGTGAAGAGAAGGAAATTCCAATTTAGAAGATGCTTAGCACTCCAAAACCTTCAGCACCTCGACTTGCTCAAAGGTAGATGTCTCCTTTGATGTGCTGCTGTGTCACAGTTGAGCCTCCAAAGACAGAGCTTCCCAGGTTGGAGGCTGCAGCCAGCTGGCCACTGACAGGTCAGCACCATCCCCTGGACCCCCTGGGCCCCCTTCCCCACCACAGAGCTGTGGTTACAACACACCAACCTTTCCCAGAGGGGCACTGTCACTGAAAACTTTGCTCTCCTCAGCTCTCGACATCACTGCAGTTCTGGGCAGGTGTCTGCTGCTGATTTTTGCTCGAGGGGTGTCAGTATGAGCTGCAGTGGGGAGGGGGAAGCAGGACTGCAGAGTGCTGGAGATGGCAGGTGGGAGAGGTGAGGCTGTCTGGATATTGCAGATCTGTTTGATAGTCAGCCCTCTGCTGCAGATAAGGCAGGACTCAGCATCCCTGATTGCTCTGCAGCAAGCACTGAGCAGCACTAAGATAAGGAGCCCTTGCTGGGCTGGGGTTACCATCGACTGGTGAATCCTACCAGGTGAGCTTCACAGAACTTGGAGCTTTGACTCTGCATGGGGCACAGAAGAGCGTGTTCAAAAACCTGCCAAAAGCTTCTTATCCACTTAAGCACTCTGTACCAGCACCAATCTGATGTAAGGCACTGAAGAATCACCTTCAAGATGCACATTTCCCTGTGCAGGATGCACAGAGGTCTTCCCCAGAGCTGTATCTTCAGAGCCAGGCAAATTCAGTCTTTTAGACTTTTTGGATTTCAAAGTGAATGACCTATGAGTAGAGAACACTGTTCATGTTTTCCAAACCAGCCACTTGCTCGGCAATGCTGCTCACAGCAGTTACCTCCTCTGTGACAGCATCAC
The DNA here is from genome assembly GCA_024611195.1 of Ceyx melanurus. Lineage (NCBI taxonomy): Eukaryota > Metazoa > Chordata > Aves > Coraciiformes > Alcedinidae > Ceyx > Ceyx melanurus. The sequence goes on along the minus strand of JANHGL010012292.1, from coordinate 92,740 downwards.
AGCCCTGAGCCAAGTCACCCATCACCCAGCCCAGACACAGCACATTTCACCCCTAAGAAGGGCCAGAGGCTCACAGGGCACTCCCATCATCTCCACACGCCAAGGCCTGAGGGTCCTGGCACTGGTGGCCGAAAGGCACGAGAGCCCTGGCACTCCAACTCCAGCCTCTCTGGGGCTCCACCAGCAGTCTGCAGTGCCCCTGCCTTCACAGCCACCTCACAACTTTCAAGAGCAGTAACTCCAGCCACCAGATGATTAATATGTCAGCAAAACAGTTCTCTGCCTCTCTCTCCTCCCAGATGAAAGACATTTATTACCCCGTGCCTTCCCAGTCTGATGTGCAGAGATGGCAGACTGGGAATCTAACCCTGGCTGTCCCATATTGTCATTTTAATTAAAGCCATATCCTGGAGAAGCTCCACGCTGCCAGAGCCCTGATAAGATCCTATTATCAGAAAAGAGCAAATTTGTGATACTATCTGGGCCTGCCCATGATTATCTGCCAGAACAAAAGGCATGTTATTAAACAAACTCTGCTGGATCCTGTGGGAGGATGGAAGAAGGCTCCAGTGAGATCCCTTATCTCTCTGGGGTCACTCCTGCAGCACAGTCTGCAAGCTGGAGCAGACAGAGGAGCTGCTCCCTTCTGCTTCACTGCACCCACTTCTGTTCCTTTCCTGCAATTTATTAGTAGGAGGAACTCCAACTTTACTATCAATTAACTCCTGGGAGATGATAAATTCTTCAGTGTCTTTTCAGCAGTCTCATTAAAAACTCAGGTGACTACACGTGCTTCTCTAAGCACAGCCATGACTTTTCAGGACACAGGAGCATTCCAGCATCTCTCTCACCTTCAAGGTTTCTGATGCCCTGAGGAACAAGAGCAGGGGGAGGGAACTGTCACCCTGCAGCTTCTTTGCCTTGACTCTCACTGACCAACCCAACCCGTCACCCTCCGAGGTGGATCCTGCTTTCTGCAGGACCTGCAGCTGGGGCAGAGCTGCCACAGCCCTGGACTCTGCTGTCTTGGTGTCACCAAACCCCAACCTCCTGGTTTTCATTTACCTGAAACTCAGATGACCTGAGTCTTCTGAGTAAGAAAGGCTCCTGAGAGGAATTAATTCAGACCCCAAATAAGTTTTAAACTAAAGTTGGGAGAACACAGTTTCCCTGTCAAATATTAGTTTCAAAGCATCAGCAGCTTCTTTTAAATACATTGTTTTATCTTAAAAAAAAATCCATGAAAGAAAAGTCACTACAGGGAGTTGGCAGCTGATGAAAAGGATATTCATGATAAACTAAAGAACAGTAGCAGGTATATTATATAAATTCATCAGAACTTAATGAACTGGTCTTTAGAAAAATAACTTTATCTTCCTCATCCATATGGATTTTGATAGGATGACAAACACGGGCACCTTTTAAGCGGGGTGCTGGTTCTGTTTGATGTGTTTTTCACATCTCACTGATGTGGCTGCAGCTGAGGCTGGTCCCGGGCGATCCGTGCAGTGCCAGCTCCACCTGTCGATGGAGAGCAGGGAGATGCAGTGTCCCCTCCCGATGGGGAGCAGGGAGATGCAGTGTCCCCTCCCGATGGGGAGCAGGGAGATGCACAGTGTCCCCTCCCGATGGAGAGCAGGGAGATGCACAGTGTCCCCTCCCGATGGAGATGCACAGTGTCCCCTCCCGAGGACCAAGCAACAGCTGGAGGTTCTCCCAGAGCTGAGCCCTGGAGCCTCTGCCTTCACCTGTGCACAAGTGGCAGGGCCAATCCCTGCAGCTCTGCTCCCTGCTGGCTCTCCTGCTCAGCCTCTCAGGTTTTCCTGACCTTTTTTGAAGCTTGTGGAATAGGAAACTGCTTCCAAGTGAGAAATCCTGAAAGCATTGCTGCTGTCTTGCACTGGCCAAACCTTCGAGCTGAGCCAGCAGCAGAGCCTAGCTGAACCCCTATGATCTGGGCTGTGAGGACTTCAGCAAGTGGATGTCCCTGGACATCAGTGGCAGCTCCTGGAGATGATAAAGGCAAGGCCACAGAAGGGAGGGGAAAGCAGCGAGATCAATGAACAGTGCTGGGCAGCAGCAACAGCCAAGGTTGAGAAAGGGTGAGGGAAACTGGACAGTTGCACTTGATTTTGTTACCAGCACCATCAGAGCCTGGAGCAGGAGCAGATGTTCTGGAGAAGTCTGAGTTTTAGGCACTCATGCAAATGAAAGCCTCTCTGGAGGGAAATTCAGCAGCTCGGGCTCTCGGCACCAGTTGGCTGTTTAGTGAGGGAGGATGACATCCAATTTTCACAACATCCATCTTGTGCCTGCTGAGGCATCTTGTAAGAGAATAGCTGGAAGAGACCCTTCTCCTTGTCCACAGCATCAAGCCCGGGAAAATCCTGGAGTGGTTTGTGTCAGAGAGCACATGAATCCTGTCTGCTGCCTCCTCCCAAAATAGCCTCTCGTTCTGGCAGGCTCAGCAGGCAGGAGGGGATGTCTGCCCTGCTCATTCACACTCCCAGCAAGTGCCATGTGTTTCATTTAAGACTCTTAAATGAAACAAGGAGCCCTTCACTAAACAGAGCTATTCTGGTTAGAGAGCAGAAAGAGTGAGCAGGGTTAAACAGGGGCATGTGGTGAGCACTGGACTGATGTCAGTGCAGATCAGAGGAGGCTCCAGCGAGCTCTCCTCTTCCAGTGCACAACTAACCAACAAAAACACCAACAAATGCAGACAGTGGCAAACTGCCACCAGCGTTAGGTTAATGCAGATCAGGAGAGGCTCCCCTGGTACTCATCAATTCAGCCTGCCCAGGCTTTGCATCTCGTGCAGAATTAGTAGCAATTTTCATCCAAGCTGACAGTCACAGATGCAGGGCATTGGCTGAACAGGATCTCAGCTATTGCAGCATAACATTTGAGATGAAGCCAGATCACATCTTGAGCTCATTACAGTTCACATTTTTCCTGGATAACTGTTGCTGCCTCTGCTGTAAGAACCCCTACAGACACAGTTTAGCTTTGTAGGCAGAATGCAAACACCTCAACCCTGGTGATCCCTGCATCCCAAGTCACCTGCAAACTCACCTGTTCCCAGCACTCTGCATGGATGGCACGGGGGACTTTCGTCACTATTGTCTGAAGTCACACTCTCCTGCTGCATCTCAGGTGGGCATTTCTACCTGGGAGTCCCCAGAGATGCAAACTGAGCCTTGAGACTTGGAGTAGGATGTCATTAATTGCTCACAACTCAGTTTAATAAACACCAGTCACCATACTGTGACCATGAGAGGGAAAGTGGACACTGATCCTTCACTTAGCATCAAACCAAGGACTTTGTTGCATGAGAAAGATGTGAATTGCTGAGAAAAAGGTATTGCCAGGGTCTGAGAATCACATTCTCTAATAACCTAAAACTTCAGAACTCAAGAATGCATTTAGCTTGAGCTGTAGGATGACAAAGTGCATCAGTTGAATGTGATTAAGGAGAGGCACAGGAAATAACTAACTCAGAGATCCAGATAGGAGTTTCAGTTTTCAGTCTGCATAGATATTAACTGTGTAATGTAACACACAGAGAGCAAAGCATCAGCACTCAGACCTTTGCTCATCTCCCCTTGCCTTTTGCACCAGAGCATTTTGTGCAAGGAAGATTTCAATTTTCCTTTGAACACAGATGTGATGCTCCATGAAGTGATAATGAAAGGAGCATAAAACCAAAGGAGCAAGACCAGTTCACTCTACACATGTCCTAATGCCCTCCCCTCTCATTGCCTTTCTCCCACAAAGATTTGCTTTCCATCTGTTCCGTTCCATTGAGATGAAAACAAAAGAATTAAAATAACCCTGTGCACTAGCACATTACCTTGGAGAGATAATTCAATTAAACTTTGATAATAACAGCTTGTTGACACGGTCAGGCACTCAGAGCAGCCAGGCCCACGCTTCACAGTCAGCTTGTGCACCCAGGCTCATTCCTGCTGCAGCAGGGAGCTGCTCCTGCCCTTCCACACACAAATGCCCATCACCCCCTGGGGATGTTAAAGCACTGCCAAGACAAAGGTGTCGGGCTCTTAAGAACCAGTTGTGAGACAAAAATTATAAAGAGGAAGCTGGAGATGAGAAAATCCAGTGTGTGATGAAAGGGAGCCAGAAGGAAGCCATGGATACCCATCACACAGACACTCCTTTGTTTCCTATTAACATGGGAGTAGCTGAAGTCATCATTCCCACTGTGATCACTGGAGTGCTGCTGCAGAAACCCAGTGGCAAAAGAGAATCCTTCCCCACCAGCCAGCTCCTGCAGCCCAGCTCTCCTCAGGAGCTGGATCCCATTCCTTTTTCCTTCCTCCTCTTACCACACTTACTGCTCTACCTGCTCCCTTTGGCCTCTGTCCACCCCTTTAATGTGTTATGAGGAGCAAGCTTTGCAAGGCTCTGTGCTTTGTCAAGCATCTCTGTTCTGTGCCTGTGACCAAGAATCTCTTTCAGAGCCCAGCCCAGCTCAGCAACATTCATCACCAACCTTCAGGCGCAGATCTGAGGCTCCTGAGCTAGGGAACAGGCACCAGGCTGGGTACCGAGAAACTCCAGCTAATAACCCTGTGCTGTGCCCCCAGCGGCAGCCTGCAGCATCTTGCCCGGGGCCCCGTTTACTCCTGAATGCAGAGGAGAGGGAACTCACTGCCAGCTGGGAAGCCTGAGGCTGGGAGGCAAATAGAAAGGTTTTTTCACTCTCCTTGCCTCTATTCCTGCTGACCAATACCTCTGCAGCACAGATAAGAGATGTACCCAGCCCGCCCTCTGTCCAGGGCATCTGAGCCCTGCCACGGTGCTAATTCAGGACAGTCTCAAGTGCTGCTCAGGTGCCCTGGACGGAATTGCTCCAGTGCAGGGAGGATGCTGCAGCCAGGGGAAAATGCTTCCAAATGGCATCATAAACCCAGCCCTGGAGCCCAGGGCTGACAGCTGGGAAGGCTCAAAATGGAAATCTACAGGGTGTATTCCCCTCTGGGCTTGGGCAATGGCTAAGGAAATCAGAATTTCACTGTGGAATTTAGCTACACCGTTTTCCCAGCTCCAGTGGTAGGTCCCTAACTTCCTAGTTGGATGGGAATGGATCATACAGCCACACATGGACTGGAGGTAATAGCAGCCAGCAACATTAGAAGAGAAAGGGTTTTTTCCTAACTACTTTTCTCAAAGGTACAAATCACTTTCCTATTCCACTCCTCTGACAGAAAAACTCCCTAAGGGTGTAGATGCACTGGAGGAAACAAAAAGCCAGCAACAAAGAGCAGGTACAGTTAGTTCACCTACAGCCTCGCTGACCCTCCAGCTGCTGTCTGCACTCCCCACCCCACTCGTTTGACCCAGGAGGGGAAGAAGGTGCAGAGACAGGCTGGCATCTGGTTGGGTTCCAGCTGGGATCTTGCTGAGCAGCACTTCCAGGTCACACAGCCATCCATCCACAGACTGGGCAGTGGCTCTGGATGAAGGCAACCCAGGGTAAGCACCTCCCTGGCTTCTCTCAGCCACCACTGCACAGCAAGCTCTGGAGAGCAGTGTCATCATCCCATCGATTTACAAATCCCAGTCTAATTTTAATATAATGGGACAGAAATTCCGTAGTGAAAAACAGATGAAGAGATCAAGTGCTGAAAAACCCTTAAGTGTATACAACCATTTACTGAGAAAAACCCCAAATATTCCGAATACAAAGCCCAACAAAGGATCTATGTCAGGGTGGACACTGCCTATTACAGAACACAGGAACCTTACAATTAAATTCCTTTTGGCTTGTACAGCTTTGGCTCTATAACATTTAAACCCCAGAAAGAACATAAAGCTAAAATTTTAATGGCATTTCAGCAGAACCTCTTTGAATTTTGTATTAGATCTCAATTTAGCCTCCAGAAAAGCCTTTAGAAAAAAAAAAAGATCCGATGCTTAAAAATGTAATAATCATACAGGAACCTTCCAAAGTCAGCATCAAATAGAATAAAATATATTTTATTAATGATACAATTCACAAAATTACTAGTGCTGCCAGTCTCTGCCCACAAGAGACACTTCCTCTGCTGCTTTACATTGCGTGTACATTAGCTGCTGGTGTTTGTTCTCTGTGATTTAACCTCCTGATTGCTTTCAATGCTTAATGGCTGAGGGTGCTTTCACTAATGATTAAGGAGAGATTGGCCCTAATAAGGCCATTCCAGTCTGGAGTCTGGGATGGGCTGGTACCTGCACTGGCACAGCCTGCTGCCTGCCTTCCCAAGCTGGAGTGTTTCTGGTCCCAGTCCACCCCACCAACTGACTCCCTCTGTACTGGAAGCCATCCATGCCAAGATTTACCATTTCATTAGAACTAGGAACACTGAGTAAATCCCACTTGCTTGGGGAAATTACTTCACAGAAATGCTGGGTTCTCAACAGAACACTGGGAATTTACTGCTCAGACATCATCTCAAGGGCTCTCCCCTCCTTCCTTGGCTTTCTGTCTTCCCAGCAGAAGACAGACCACTAATTCTGAGGAGCAAAACACATTCCAGAGGAAGCCTGAGAGCTTGCTACCAACAGCTACCAACAGCAAGGGCAGAGAAATCACCCAAGTGCCCCCCAGGATGAAACCTGTGGTGTTTTCCTCAAGGCTGACCACAAGTCAGAGAGACAGTGTCACCATGGGGGTGACTCTGAGCCCCTCCTGCCTGTCCCCACACACACCAGCCTCCAAACACCCAGTGAGCGGTCAGGACAAACAACAAAGAAATTAGAAAAGCCAAAGACAGATTTACAAACATTTACAGACTGAATGTCAGTTTGAAAGCACAGGGAAGCCTTTTCTTTCCCCCATGAATCCTCAGAAGACAGCAATGACATGCAATTGTTTAGCACAGCTCTTGCATTGACTAGATTTCAGGCATCACTTTCTCTGGGTTTGCAAACAGCTCTAAAAAAAACAAACAAAGGAGCTATGGAGTCTGAGCATCGTGTCTGAAAGAGAACGTGACAAAAGCACAACAAAGAGAGGATGCTGCTAATTTAAAGCTTGACTGCAGACAGGTCAAGAGAAGAGACATCCCCAGCTCCTGTCAAGGGCCTGCCAGGGCATTCCAGAGCCCCCTCTGCCAGCCCAGAACCACAGACCCCCCCAAGGATTTTCCCTGTCTGATCCCTGGTTCAAAGCAGGGCCAGACCATGAAGAGTATGGGCCTCAGTGGGATCACAGGAAATCTGGGCTGATGCCTGGACTGACCTGAAGACAACAGAGGAGTTTTGTGTCTCCTACTCTTGTGGCTTCAGAAAGAAGAAACCGGAGTTCCTGTTAAAATGTTTGAGTGATGTCTGAGAGCAGCAGTCACTGAACACAGGTAAGAAGCAGCAAAAATTCTCCATGTCTCTCAGCAAATGGACATGGGGTTAGGAAAAAGAGACAGGCATGGGGGGAAGGAGAAAATAATTGCAAATGCTGTGAAGCAAGCCAGGGCTTCGTGCTGCTAGGGCAGCATCCAGGGCCAGAGGGCCAGGCCCCACTGGGCAGGCAGGCAGGCTGGATGCAGCCATGTCCTGCACCTGCTCTCCTCACACCTCCCACCTCAGGAGCCCTCCTGTCAGAGCAAGAGCACACGTTGGGGAGCCTGAGAGTATCTTTTATTAGTTAGGGCTGCAGGAACACTTCAAAGCAACTGGGGTGCTCGGTGACTAAGTAGATTTGGCTGAAGAAATTGTGTTCCTTTTAACTTTATTGTGATAAAGTAATTTAGCTCCAGAAAGATCTCTATGGAAAGCCTTACAGTAAATAGGAAGCAATTCACAATACAATTAATCTACCATCAAACACATGGCTCGGTGGGCAGTGTTCTTGCTGGCTTGGAACCCAGCTTGGTGGAGTTCTCCCTTGGGCACTGACACTTCTGCTGGCTTTGTTAAGCCCTGTATAATGTGTTTACTCTCTGGAAACAGAGCAAAAACTCAGCAGGTAGAACAAACAGCCCAGCCTAACAGCCAGAGCTTTACCTTTGTGCTTTCAGACAAGACACCACGTGGAGCAGCTGAGCTCTCCTGCCATTCCTTCCTGCACAATAAATCAGGAATTCAAGTCATATTCAGGAAAAAACTTTTACAATTACAAACCTGCAGTGTCCAACCTGCTTTCACAAGCTGCCTGGCACGTGGCAGACCCTAATCCTTCCAGCAGAGCAGCTCTGCAAGGGCAGAGGCAGAGATGAGCTGACAAGGTCAGGGCTGCTGGAGCTCGGGCTGAAAGACAGTCAATTGGAAGCAGATGGTTCCCTGTAAAGACCAGCAAGATAAAGGGCACTATTGGAAGATAAATGCTTATTATTATTCAAGTAAACAGATGGGGAGGTCTTTGCCAGATCAGGGCCACTTGTAAAACATTTTGTGATTTTATAGTTGTAAAGCCTGAATTTTGCATGATAGAATTAAACATTAAATACCTTTTAGAGCAACAGAGCTAAAAGGAAATGTTCTTCCTCACACAGGTTATTCAATAACAAAAGATGGTAGTAATTAAGGTAAAAATAATACGTTTTGTACTGGAATGAAGAGCATTTTGCAAAAAATGGCAAGTTCATTCCCATTTTAGTGCTGGAATGTGCTGGCCCCTGCAGTCTGGCACCAGCACGAGGGCACCATGCAAACTGCCACCATCCTCACCCAGGCACTCCTCACAGACGAGCCTGACAGGCTCCTTTCCTCTCCAGAATGTTGTTCTGAATTTCACACTTAATTCACTGCTCACAGTGTCTACTAGAGAAGATTTAACACACACAAGTGTCAAATTGTGCTGCTATTTAAATGGAAGGGAGAAGCCTAAACGTGGCATATAAAACATTGACTATTTATTAGCTGACATGATCCACCATTAATACAATGTCACTTTGATTGAGATATTTTTTTTCTCTCCCTTTAAAGGGGAGGAAAACAATCCAGATTCGGATGAACTGAGGCAGCTCCAATCTGTGAGAACAACCCCACTCGAGTGTAAGTGCAGTTGTGGAATTTCAAGTGGGAAATGAAGATCTGACATCAATTTCCCTCAATGCAGCTGAGTCCATCTTAGATAATAAAGCCACAGCCTGACTCTCTCAATGTAAATGTGTTCCAGACTGACAGCTGTTGCCTGACATCTTCTGAGCTACCTTTTGGAAGCTTTGCTCCCTTTCCTTTGCTACCTTTCCAGTTTCCAAAGCTGGCAATTCAATTGTTTCTGGCCAGCCTGCAGAGTCTTGCCCTTTCAAGCAGCTCCCCATCACATATTGATGATGAACCAGGATTACATATGATCAGTCAACAACATTTCCACACAGCTAAACCAGAAATCCCACTCATTGATCCCCTCTGAGGACTGGACTAGTCCCTGTGTGCTCACCTACGGGCCCAGGGCAGGAGGAGACCCGGCAAAGGGCTTTCCCAGGCACAACAGTGCCTCTGGCTCAGTAAAAATGCCCACAAACACCACGATGGGCTTTTCTCTTCAGGATCTCTCTGAAAAACACTGCTGACAAAAGCCCTGTGTGGGCTTATTCAGTAATTACTAAGTAATTTTAATTTTCAAATTTTTAATTTAAGTAATTCATAACTTACTGAGTGGTGAAAGTAACATTTATTTAGAGGTCTCCTGAACCTGGTACCAGGGACCTGGGAATGTTCCTGAGTTACAGCTCTGAGTTTCAAAGGAGAGATGGGGTGCAGAAGGGCAGAGCAAGGACTGACTTGACACTGCCCCGACCCCCCATGCCTACAGCCATGCTTTCAGCAAAGGACAGAGCTGTTCCCCTATTATTTTCATTTCTGAGTTACAAAATTAAGTCCTTTTTTGGCCGTTCAGCTAATCCTTACACTGTCTTGGAGAAGAGATATGTTTTTGTCACTTGCTGGTGCTGATAAGATTTGTATCTAAGTTGTGGGGGAATGAATTGCAATTTTTCAATTTAAGGGAGTGCTCATATCAGCCAGAGTCTTAGTTAAACAAATCCCTTGTGAAACAAGAGATAAGGTGCAACATATTTGTGCATTAACTAGACTATTTGTTTCCTGGGCTATATATGCAGGAAATAAATATATTAAAATTTCTTGCAGTGTTCATTGATAATCACTTCATAATAATGCAATTAATGTGATACCAACCAATTAGGCTGAAAACCCTATTTGCTTTGGTCTGCACTTGGGGCTGATGATAAGTTGACAAAGATGTCTCAGGCTCTATCTCTGGAGCATTCACTTGATCTCCACAGTAGCACTGTCAGAATCTGCCAGGCTGGAGCCCTGAGTGCACTCCTGGAGACACAGCAGCACTGCTCAGCAGCTTCCAGTGTCATCCACACTGCTGTCCAGCTATGGGATTATACTTTCCTGAAGTCTATTTCAATCAGTGTGTTTCAGTTCATCTAGCCTGATGAAAATTAGCTTTAAAAAGAATGATTTTTTTCTGAGTATAGATGGAAAACTTTGTGCTTCTTGCCAAAAAAGATTCAGGAGAATCTGTTTTCACCTTCCCAGTGTATAAAAAGGTGTTTATCCTGCTACTGAGAACAGAGTTCCAGGGGTCTGATCCCTACTCTACAGCTTATTTCATGTATTACACTGAAACATTACCATTATAATGACAAAAATAATTGCATTAGACTGCAAGGGAGTAAAGCAAGCTCAGAGTTAACAGATGATTGTGTCACTGTGACCTGCTCCTGCAATGGTCCTGTTTCTTCATGACATCAGGAGGTTTCTCTGCCTGCCTGGCACTGGCTGGGAAGAGGGAAAGGTGATTGCTGTGTGAGGTACCCAGCAGTGCCTGCCCTCAGAGGGGCACACACATCACTGCTCTGCTTCATCCTGATTCCCTCTAGAGCTCTTGATTTCTCACTGATAGTCTTGGCTCCTCCACTGGAGTCTGAAATGAGACTTCAAGGCACTGAAGTATGCAGGGGATGGACAGAGCAGAGTGCTGCTGCCTTCCTGAGGTGCAGTCAGGCTAGAAGTGAAGCTGAGGTGTCAGTCCTGGGCAGTGCTGCGTGGCCACTGCACCTTACTGCACTGCAAGGGTCCAGGCACAGCCAGCACCCAGGGCTGATGGCACCTTGCAGAGAGCTGGTGATCACAGCCCTGCTCCTCACAGGCTGCAGTGCACACAGGCTGCAGAAAAAGATGTTAACTGACCTCTGCTCTGCCCCTAAATCAACCAGCACAGCCAGCTGCTGGTGGCTCTGCAGCACTGTGCTCAGGGCAGGAGCTACTGCCAGGCTTTACCTTCTCTTCTACTTCGTTCTCTGCACAGAGCAATGTCCCGGGGTGGAATGGGTCGTGTAGGGATCATTTTTAAGACTCCCAGCAGTTTGCACTACCCAGTTACTCAGAATTCTCTCCAGCAGTTAACTAGAGCTGTGACACTTCAGTCCCTGCCACTGTCTGGCTTTAACCCCAGCTCAGAGCTTTGTCACATAACCTTGTGCACTCATCTGGATAAAAGGACTTTGATCATCGTGGAGCAGAACTCACAGACATCCAATTTCACACCTGTGCTACAAAATACAGGAGAGCAGCCAGACCCAAACCTCTATCTGTCCTCAGAAAATGGGATTCAGTGTTTGCACTGGGGGGGTTGGAGGAAAGAAGAGCTCAAGAAAAGGAGTTGCAATGGTATTGGTACTTCAGTTGATGAGTTTGTAAACCTGCTGAGTGGATCTTAGGCAAGAGGGGCAGAGCTTTCACTGAATGCTTAAAGAAGACTAAAAACCACCTGTTAAATAAGAGTAAAAGGTAGCTGTGCTATGACAACTAGCACAGGACAGCAACACCAGGACAGTCAGAGTCATGCAGCAGCCTGAGCTTCCATCACTCCATCCCCTGCTGTCTTTTCAGCCAGTGAGGGGATATTTTCAGGTGGGGGTGCAGCTGGACAAGCCACAGAAACACAAATGGATCCAATTCTCAGAGCTCAGCCCATGTCTGGGAGAGTTGTTTCTCTAAACATAACTATGACATTCATTAGAGAAAATTAAGTAGTAGTGAAGGGAAATATGGAAAGAGAAATATTAAAGGCATTTGCTTCATTACCCTGTTGGCTTCCACATACAGATTTCAGTAGGTATAACCTCCATTTCCAGTGAAATGGAACTGCTTTATCCATATTATCTTATTGCATGAAGTCTCCTGCAGATGCCCACTGTGACCTTTAACAGTCTGGCAATCCATGCCAGGGGCTGACACATCATCCATCAGCCCCTGGAAAATGCTCATCCAGCACATGGCAACAGGCCTCAAACTCTTATCACTTCACAGCAAGGGGAAAAGAGAAGAGGAGCACCCAGCAACACCCAGGCAGCACTGCTGGAGTGCCTTCAGGGGCTGGGAAATGGTGCTGCCACCCAGTTCAGGCTGTCTCCAGTACTGGTGGCAGGGACACTGGGTTCCCAGGATAAATGAATGCTGGCCCACATGGATTGGAAGATCAAAAAGTCTGCAGAGCTGGCCAAGCCAAGCTGCAGATGATGCCACCATGAATCTTCCTGCACCAGTCTCCTGAATCATTCAGTTCCATGCTAGCAGCTTCTGGTAGCATAGTCACTTCCATTTATTTATTGGAGTGACTGATTCTTGAGGATCTGGATTATTTTTTGTGACTTTCACTTAATGCTCTTTACAAATTAAACCTTTCACGGTCACTACGGTGTTATTTTTATTTACATTTTCTTCTCTTTTCCTGGTTATTTAGAATAAACTGCTTTCCACAATCCCAGGAGAAAATCCTTCCAAGCTAGTGACCTCGTTAAAGGTTCACTCATCACAGTAAAATGTCAGACAAGGTACTTTGAGGCAGTAGAATTGGATGGCAAATACATCTTTACATTATTATTTAGAAAAAAATCCCCACCAAACCCACACCTAGAGGTAGGTCTGTCGATTCCATGCATTTAAATGTCACTCTTGTCCAATTCCTGGCATTTTATGTCAGGTTGAATATAACAGGAACTCAACCAACAGAAGTTAACAGATCTGCCTCTGGAACTAAACACTGTTTTCCCCTGGAATAATGTGCAAAGGCAGGGTTTTTTTTCTCTGAAAAATCCTCAGGATGAATGTTTGAGTTTCTCTGTGTATAACCACTCAGGTCCCAGGGGATCCATCTCCCCTGGGCAGTGCAACTGCTCGTTTCCCACCCCGAGCAGAGGAGCAGTGGAGGTGGCAGTGGCCAGGCTGGAAGGAGGGCTGGAGAAGCACAGTGGGCACAGACCTTGGGCTGTTCAGCAATGTCAGTGGCAGCCAACTGGATCCCAGCACCTTGACACTCTGCAATCCTCACATCCAGAACCTGGTTACTTGAGCCATCTCCAGAGCTGCATGTAATTGAAGTGAGGTAGTAATTAAATTCCTCAGCTTTGCATGCAAGTGTAATGTGTTAATAAAAAAGTAATTGCACCTTCATTCTTTCAGCAAGTTTGGCTTAATTACATGGCAGTTATATTTCTCTCTACTTATTCACTCTCAGCGAGGGCTCTCCTTACCATCTGCTGATATTTAATTAATATATGCTAAATGTCCTACTATATTATTAAATCTCATTTAAAAGTGTCCTTAGTATCTCGGTATAGGGCTGCCTATATTGCAGGAGAATGAGCAGGGACCTTGCCTTGTATTTAAATAATTTAGATAAAAGGAGGCTCATTAATGACAGAGAGGTGTTATCTTTCCCTCTAGAAATGAGCAAGAGGGGAGGACAATTATTCTGGAAACGTAATGAAAGCCTGGAGATTTCCCAGAGGTAAAATCTTTCTCACAACCCTTGCACACGACCAGCTCTGACAGTCCCCCTGGCCAGTGCAAGGCACCCCCACCAACTCTAATATTTGTGTTGCTCTACACAACAGATCCCATTTTGGACTTGTGAATAAAACAGAAAGAATCTGCCTGCTCTCAAGTAACAAAAGATTTGTGCTGGGACATAACATGAAGGAATCCAGCCAGGATAAAGCTGATCTTTCTGAAGATCACTTCCCCTACAGCTTTATTTTTTCCCCTTTGCAAAGTATCACCAAGGAGATTTTACATATATTATTGCATAACCCAGGATGTCAGTTAAAATATCCCTCCATAGAAAAATGGATGAAAAATAGCAAGGTCTAAATGTGACAGAACTGGGATAACACCTTAGGCCTCAGAAATAAAAAACAATGGCCAAGATTTTCCAAGTCGCCTGTCGGGGAGAGGAAGAAAAGCAAGCAGCTCTGTGCTCTCCCCAGCAAGGACCACTGCAGCTTCCACCACACACACTGGGGCTTTGCCCAGTGGAGCGAATGGTGGAAGTGGGGATCAGACAATCATTGAAACTTCCTCAGAAAATCATAAGAATGAGCTATTGCAAAACTAGAATTCAAATCAGAGGCAATATGAAAGTAGAAACCAACTCCAATAACCTTCCTGCTGCAGCTTCCCTTTGGGACAGAGTTTAGGAAAAATACTAACACGTGGGAGAGTTGTGAATGCAAGGACACTAACTTCCAGGATCAGCTGTATTCCAGAACTCCTTTTCCATCTTTAAAAATACTGCCTGTAGCTCCTAACTACAGCTTTGGCTCATGTCCTAAGCTGCTGAGCAGCACGTTTCATGTTAACCAGAAGCACCCCATCCCATGAACATCCTCTGCTACAACTAAGAGAGTTTGAAGTTGCCTCCACTTGTATCTCACAGGTCTGATGCAGAAGGCATTCAGATGAACAGAAAAATTTCTGCTGCCTTCAGAAGGCTTTAGTTCATTCTGTACAAATAAATATAATTCCCAATGCTTCACTTCCCCTTGAACAATTACACTTTTAATAAGTCATGCGTTTAAAAGGGAAGGACACAGAATTTTAATCAGTCACTTTTCTCAGTGCACCTTAAGAAGAATGTAATTAGATCAACCTATTAATAGCCAAACTGCAGAGCAGTGACAAACTCCCTGTCCAAGCAGACGATGACACTTGGACACTGTGGGAAGTCAGTGGTCCTCAAATGATCCCAAGAGACATGAATGGAATCGTTTGCATTTTAGCCCAAGAACAGAGGCTACCCTGCTTAACCTTACATGGGTATTTGTTTTCTTACCCCTGTAGAATCTTCTCTAAACAGGTTTTGAAGCAGCTTCCACACTCCTGAGGCAAATTACAAATGAAATCCATGAAGAATTGGCAAGCAGCTTCCTACAGCCCTGAACAACTAATTACATTACAATACCTTTCAGATGGCTTACACAAAATAATCTCTCTGATATTCAAGGAGTCAAGGCTTGGGAGAATTTCCCTGATGAGCTTCACTTGAGATGCTCTGGGAGTCTCCTACACTGCACATTAATGCTGGAAGCAATTGTTGGGTTTTGTACTGCTTAATTCATTGCTTTGTTTTACTTACACACCTCCTACTCTCCAGGAGTGCAGCAATGGTTCATTTACAGATGGAAACCCTGGATGTTGGTGGCTGCTGCCACCAGTGAGTGGGCATTAGTGCTGGCAGGAGAGTGACAGAGTACAGAAACACTGCCATTCTGAATCAGAACTTAGCTCCTGCTGATCCTGCAAAGTTGGCTTAAGAAGGAGTTGTTTCAGCAGACAAATAACTGAGGAATAGCAGGATGGTGTTGCATGGCAATCGCTGCAGAGGGATTCAGACTTTGATTCTCATCTTGGTGCTCCTACAGATTAAATAGCCCAGAATAGCCCAGTTAAAGGGAAGAAATGGAACCTGAATGAGGCAAGAGCCTCAGAGCAAGGCCTGCAGTGACCCAGGCACTTCAGACTGTGCCTTCTGGCTGCTCACTGACCTCCCCTCCTGGTGCAGGGCAAGATCACGTTGAGTCTGTGATGCCTTGTGAAGCTACAGCAGCTGACCAGAGACAGCCTGGATCTCCTGCCAGCATCACCTGAAGCTTAAGGATGTGCAGAAATGGAAAGATAAATTGCTTTTCCCAGCACTGGGCAGGGCAGGTGTGTCCACAGCTCCAAGGTCTTCCAGCACCTCAGCTGTGAGCAGGACAAATGCCACACACAGGTTTTGCTGACCGAGGAAGCCACGAGGCAGATGGATCACACGAGCAAAGATGATTTCCCTGCTGTTAGTCCAGCTTCCCTAGCAGTGCAGTTTCACAACAGCATGGAGCAAGCAGGTATTTCAGCAACAGCCTGGCAGGAATGTTGCATGAAGGACACAGAACCATTTCCAGCAGAACAAGACCCCACTGCTGACATTTCACAGACATTCTCGCCCATTTTCATAAGGATCACTGGTTTTGAGGGAACACTTAAAAATCATAATCTTGGTTTAATTATCTAATGGGAGAGAAGAGATGAGGATTTATCTAATGGGAAAGAAGAGATGAGGATTAGCAGCTGATTAAAATGCTCACAGAAAATAGTTATGATTAAGTGAAGCAATCCTTCACTTAATCATAACTATTAAGAAACCTAAGGCTCATCAGATGGATTTTGCTATGGATATTGCAGCCAGGCACCCAGCACAGCTTCTGGGACCAGACTGATGGAGGAATCCAATGGGATCTGACCTGCACTCCCTCTAAATGACAGTCTAGTGGACTAAACAAGATCTGCTCCTCAGTTCTTCCCTCCAATATTTAATAACAGAGCGGAGACATTTAAGAGCTTTTGTAAGTGCAATTGCAGTGCAGCGTTTTCCATATGATATTTTATTAATTAATCTTATTTACTGACTCGCTGAGCAATTGCCCTCTAGCTGGCCCTATTCCAGCTTCCAGAGAGATCAGAAATCCCACGTTTGAAATTGCTCCTTCCCTCTGTCTCCTTCCTGACTCTGAGCACAGAGATACTCTGTAGGGTGCTCCACGCTGGGAATATTTCCCTGCAGCACAGACACTTTTCCCATGGGGCTGTTATTCCAGGAAGGCAAGCTGTGAAAGGCTCCACAGCCTTAGTCCTGCCTGGTCCTGAGCTGCAGGCTGGCCAGCAGGATGAGTGCCCAGCCTGAGCTCCCAGGGGGCAGGGATTTTGCAGACAGGCTGGTTTGTGGCACTGCCTGTTCCCAGCTTCACACCTCAACTGCCAGAACATGCAGCAGCCTAGTGCAGGGTCACACAACTTCTCATCACATGCTGATGAAAGTGGTAACAGTCCTAGCAAATTCAGTATAATTTTGACATGTGACAGTGGAAACTAATCACAGAAATATTTGCTTCCTTCTACCACTAAAGAAACTGTGTTATGATAAGAAGCTATATTATGCTAAGTATTACCCTGTCAAACATTCTTCCATTTCACTGCAGTATTTTAGGCTTCAAACTTCTCCAGCCTGAACTAAGAAATGTATTATTTTTTTTGTCTGTACAAGTCAATTTTGTTTAGAGAAAGGAGGAAATTGACAGTATTTCCACCATCTTTTCATTCTCTCTCCAGTCATGGCAGTTCTCTTCCCTCATACCTCCTGCCTCACATCCCACTGCAGTCATGTTTCCATGATGGGTCATCATGAGGGCTTCACTTGAAGAAATCTGGGACTTTTCTAGATTTCACCCTGCTGGAGAACCTTGTAAAACACATTATAATTGCAGGTAGGAAAATCTGTTCCTAACAAGCAACTTTCTGCTCCTTCCTATTTCCTTACATTCGTTCCCAGATACGTTTGAAATTATTCTTGCACAGGAGGAGGGTTTAGTTTTAATCTGGCACCTACACCAGCAGCCTCTCAGTGTAAGATGCCAGCTCAAACCCACTGTCTCATTAAGCTCAGCCTAAGCCCTACAGAGCCTGTAAGTGCAGCAGTGGGTCCCCCAAGAAATGGGAGGGTGTTATTTACATAGAACTCACCATGCCAGACAATCAGCCTTTCTGTCACTAGGCAAACAGCTTAGCTGGGAGTGATGCTCCTGAATGGCAATGATTGCACTGCATGCTGCAATCCAGGCTTGCCAGGCCTCTGAAGCAGGGCAGCAGGCAACACAAGACCCCTGCTCAGGCTGCTCTGTGTGGCTGTGTCGGAGTGGCTGGGAACAAAGAGGATGCTGCAGGCAGTGCCCAGGGTGCAAAGCTCAGGCTGAGCAGGGAATTCGTTTCTTTAGGAGAGTCTTGCAGATCTTGCAGTGTGGAGCCAACCTATTGCAGGGTTCTGCTGACAATATTCCCTTCACCTTCTGCATCAGGACTGATCAAAGCAAGCCCTGAAGATTCCCACAACAGGGGAATTCTTTTGCTTTTTCGTTGAAACACTGAACCTTCCCAGCTAAAGACAAGAGGGAGTGTAACAAGGCTCTTTAAACCACCTCACCTGGGGGACTGAAGCTTCTGTACTGCAAGAGGCTTTCTTGTTGGATGATGATTCAGTTTCTTTTTCAGCCTGTGTTGTGCTGAGCACACCCTTTTATGCTGTCTGCACGTCCCTGGGAAGGGGCTGAATAGCTGGAATTAGAGTCCAGTTTGGAGACTGAAAATGCCCCTATCTGAAGTCCACTGATAGCAACTGAACCATTTTCCAGCCTGCATATCCTGGTCCTCAGTTCATTTTAAAGCAATGAGGATGTTTACATCCCATTCACCATTATAAACAACGCCTTTAACATTGAACTTACTACTCCTGCACTTCACATCTTCACAGGAATCCATGAGAAGGCAGCAGTGGACTCACCTCTGCACAATTCCAGTGTACATGACACCTCCAGCCCGTGCTGCCCGTGTGGAACCAACAGCACCACAAAGCTGGCGTGGCACTCATCCTTTTTTTATGTTGCAAATTAAATAGACATGCTTCACTGCTGCAGCTCAGCAGACTGGAGTGAAAATTCACCCTTGAATGTACAAATCCATTTTGGTTTCTATTTTGCTGGCGGATGCTGGGCTATGAGACTGACAAACAGCGTTGCCTGACAAGTATCTTTAGCAAAGGGGCAGGATAAAATATGGTGGAGGGGGCAGAGGCAATTCCTCTGTGTTTTCATTTACAAGCTGTTTACTAAAGCAGCTCCCATCCCCAGTTGGCATTATCTGCAATGCTCACAGCAGCCAGGCAGTGACAGAGCCTCTTTACCCCATCCCCATTCCTGTCTTGTAGGTGGCAGGCAAATGTCTTCCCCTTGCAGGAGTGCTGAAGATGAGCACTGCAGGGGAGAAGCACTAACAGGCTGGCCTCTGTTTGCTATAAATCCCCCTGCAATTTCCTACTTTGACTATTGCTTCCTCTATTTTAATATTGGGTTTGAAAGCAGGAAGCAAGTCCATTCACTCCTCAACTGCTCCCTGTGATTCCAGCTCCCTCTTTACTTATGGATGAGCCTGACTTGGGTGAAAAAGGTTAGAGGCAGATGAATTTCAAGTTTCAGAGCTCTGGAAAGGCCAATAAAATGTGCAATAATCTTAATGTTTGGGTTTCAGGGAGCTGCAAACACCTTTTATATTAGCTGATAAAACACCACTAATGTTCAACAGATGCTTGGAGTTTGAAGGAGATTTCCTGAACTCCTCTGCAAACCTGGCATGAGCCAGCACCTCTTCTGGGGAGTGGACTGGAAATTTCTCCTCCTCAGGTCATCACACACTTCTGTGCTTATGGCACTCACAATATTCAGCTGATGTTCAGCGCTATTTTACCACGTGTATAAACACAGACCCTGCTCCAAACAAGTCTAACACTCTGTCAAAACACTGAGCTCTGTGCAACATACACTAAAATTTGCTATTAAGGATGGAGGATGAATTCCTTGGAGGTTTTTCCCTGTTTTTTTTCAATCACATCTGTTTTCTCTTGGGGAATACTTGGGGCTGTCTCACACACAGCAGGTGAGCAAGATCTCTATTTGCCCAGTTGATGTTGTAGTTTCTCCTGATTATTATTTCTGACATTTATTTAAGTCCTAATGAATTTGGCACAGTATTTAGTTCTTTTTCTCTCCTAAAGTTCAAACAAAAGCTCTCAGCCACTGTGTGGCCAAGCACAAAATTGCTGTGAGGAGTAAGGGAAGGGGGTTTGCTGATGTCACTGCTCTCCAAAGCAGCCAGATATTTAGATTATATGATCCAGAAGCTGCCTGCATCCTGTGCTGCTCATGTTCCCTCACCATTCCAGCTGGCAATGGACTGACTCCTGGGTGGACTTTCGTGGCAGAGGCAGAGATAAAGTCACCCAGTTCAGGGGTAGGATGTACCCACCTTCCAGGCTACACCCAGCAGGGCTGACTCTGAGGCACAGCACTGCCAACCCCAGCACTGAGGCTTTCAGTGGCTCCTCCAGAACGTTGTGACAAGAACAACAGCTCCCAGAAGAGAGGGGGAGAGTTCTGGAGGGGTGGAGACACAGATCTCCTGCAAACAGCCTGGCTGCCCTGCCCATGAACGGGACACAACAAGAATACCAAACACACCTCAGAGAATGGACAGGTTTTTTTGCTTCCCTACTTACACAATCAGTTCAGAGATCAGAAAGCAGATAGCAGCTGTTCTCCACACTGCAGGATTTCAGCACAGGGCTCAGGAGAGGAGAATTAGCAATATGAAATGCTGCCTCTTCAGTAGGCTGAGCTCACTCTGCCAAGCTGCCAGCAATCCAGCCCGGAGCCTGCAAGAGAGCTATCCATCACACAAACACCTGCTTCTGCAGCTCTGCTAAAGCCACACACTTCCACTCCAGTTGCTGCTCTGTTCTATTTGAAGCCATAGTTCCATAGATCACCTGGATGTCTGTAGTGCAGCCATCATCACGTCATGGGCTGAAATCACATAGCTAAACCCTCTGCTCAGACTGCACCTCTGCTCTGGTCGTCTCCTCCTTGTCCAGCTGGCAGGACACGAGCAGCAGTCCCAGCAGGCTGCAGCTCCCAGCCCTTGGCCCTGTGTGCACTGCTGGGCACTTCACATGCTCCAGCACCCCCCTGCCCAGTTCAGAGCTGAGATGCAGCCACTCTCAGCCAGCTGCTGCTGCTGCCTCAGCTCCTGGGCAGAACATCCCTGGTTCTCCTCAAGGAGGACTGTGTGCATTTGGAAGCTGACTGAGCACAGCCGCTCTTCTGCTCTCTAGGAAGCCAGTAAGGATTCAGCACTGCAAACAAACATCTCTAAAGTCTATAACCCATGCCTTTAAAATACCAGAGCTTGGTTAGTGACACACCCCTCATTAATTCAAATTACAGGCTACTACTCAAGTGCAGTTTAGGGCAGATCAGACAATTTAATAAATACCAACCAATAACTGTCACAATCACTCCCTCCAGTGTCTTTTAAAAGCTGAATTTGCATTGGAAAGTTCTATATCATGATTTATTTTTCATTCTTCCTGGGTTATATACATGAGAGGGAGGAGCTCCAAAGCATGATGTGGTGTCTGAAGAGATTGCTGATATCTGTGTTTCAGGAAACTGGAACCTACAAACAATACATCAATTTGCAACTGTCCAAAGGCAGCCACAACTTTAATTCATCATTTACTTGCTCAGGAAGAAAGACTTTTCAAGACAGACAATTATGGATGAGCACAAGTAGCTGGTAATTGGGGTTAAAGATTGTGCAGGTAATTTGTTACCTCCAAGTCTTTCTCCAGAGCTGATTATAATTGGAGGTATGTGAAAATTTATTGTCTCCTGAATTTATTAGACCTTTATTTTGGATTCAGAGAAGGTTTAATCTAGACAAACCTTCCACAGACAAGAAAGCTCAGTTGGATTCTATGGAAAATAACTGCATTTTGCAAACTGCACCTTGTCACACTGAGACTCACAACAAACCCCAGGAAACAACCTCTCTAAAACAACCCCAAGGAAGTTTGTACTCCCTCTGATAGAAATGCTTCAGAAATCAACAGCATCTCTGTAGCTACATCTCCTGGATTACTGAACAATGGAAGATCCCAGGGGCAAGTGGGGGTGGTACCTGGGGATGGGGACTGCTCTGGGACAGAAGCAGGAGATCCACCCCCAGGGCTGGTGCCTCTCAGAATGATCTGATGCTGTACTGCAAAGCAACAAATTCCTATTTACACAGAGCCTTCTGCATTTCCTCAGGGCTGTATTCTGAACTGGACACATTTGCCCTCACCAGAGCATGCTCTGGGTGCACTGCTGGCCACAGATCCTGGGCACTGGGACTGCCTGTGGCTCCTGTGAAGGCAGTTGCCAGCCAGGGCTCTGTCCCAGTGCTGCTTAAACCATCTGTGGTGTAAATAGAAACTCAGAAAATCTCATTTCTAGCTACAACTGCACCACCACAGGGGCACACAATATACATTTCTTCCATAATAAACTGACAAAATGAGTTTGGAGAGACATAATTCAATCACTGAGCAGCAACAGGTATCTTATTACAGAACGACTCCATCGTGCACTACTAAAAACACACACACACTGGCACAAACACAGATGTGTATCTATGGAAGAAAGAAGAGCAGTACATATAATTAGTGTACTCATTACTTAACGACTGTTAATTGCTTTTAGAGCTGCATAAGAGAAATTAATAGCACAGACATAAGCAGACATCAAGCTTTGCAAGTCAATGTCCAGCTGTGGGTGTGGAAAGGGGGTCTCACTCCCTACTCCCCCAGTTCCAGTAGCACACACTGAGGCAGGGGAAACAGATTCTGTGCCTACAGCTCTATATTTATATATATATATATATATATATATATATGTGTGTGTGTGTGTGTGTGTGTGTATGTTCCAAATCCAATGCTCACAGCAATACAAATAACAGAACTATGTCAGAAGGAGAGACTTCTTGGTTTGAATTGTTAGACACTAAATGAAATGGTGACATGAAAACTCAGATATTCCTGTGAGGATAGCAAAAACCTGGTTGTAGACAACCTCTAAAGGCTAAGCTATGGTCAAATAATAATTTCCAGATCAATAAGCCTAATGCAATATTTATGCAGGCTCTATACTTTAATTACAGCAAGACTATAAATTTAATTTAATACTATTGCTGCTGTGGGTGTTCAGAGGTGGGCAGTTAGAAGCCTGCATGTCCCTCTCAATCAGAGCCTGGAGAAACAGGGCTGCACAGCACAGCCTGGGACAGAGCAGGGCTGTGACTCGAGGACTGTGCTAAAGGCTCAGGGGAATTTCAGAGGAGTGGCTGGGAAAATCTGTAAGTTAAAGCATTTAAACTCTGCCCAGAGTCAGTGGTAATTACAGAAATTTATCATGCTTGCCAATCATGCAACTCCAACCCAGGGTGCTTGTTATTGCTAAACTACAGTTTGTCAGCCTTGATTTATTTCTACAGGCCAGCAGCCCCTTGACAGCCGGAGTGGGACTGCTGCCCCACGGCCACCAGGAGCTGCAGGCACTGGGAAATGCCTCCTCACCCACCTACACTTGGCTTTCCAAGGCACTGGCACCATTTTCAGGCTGCTTTTTTGGTACAGGTTTTTTTTTTCTCAGCACCCCCAGACAAACACAGGGCCACAAGCACTGAAAAGCCAAATCGAAGTCTTTTGGAACTGTGGAGTGAAAAAGAAGATGAGCCAGGCAGCTGAAAAGGAGCGACTGCCTCCTCTTTCTACTTCTGTGGCAATAGTTGGGGAGTGAGACAAATGTTTCAGGACTGATCTTTGGTAAAAATATTTCCATTGAAGCAGCATAAACATGTTTTTCAGCAGACAAATAAGCAGCTGCCTGGAATACTTCAGGGGATGGTTCTGATGTAACAGCAGCTTCTTCACCTAGCAACGTTTTGTCAAAATTTTCCCTATTTTTTTTCAGAATTTTAAGTATAAAGATGAAGTGGAAATGAAACTATGAGACTGTTCAGCTTTGAACAAGTGGGAATGAAAGTTCCCCATACTGCTGAAAAGACACTTTCATGACATTAAGATGCATAGACTGCTAAACTCTGAAGTTAAATGGCAGCAGCATAATCATCTGGACAGATGTGTAGAGCAACAAAGGTCATTAAAGCTTTTTCATTAATTTTTGTTTCCAGCTCAAAACTGCAGCATGAACTAAACCTTTTCTTCAAAAGACACAAGCCTTGATTAAAAATAGAAAACTTATGGATAATTGACCTTGGCCCTGTATAAACTTTACCTCCGGGGATTAAACTTCCATTCTTATTTTTCTGTTATTTTAACAAATTTAAGGCACGTTTTAAGTAGTCGCTGATCATTTGCCCTCCTTTGTAATTAGATGCAATTAGGAATTACCTTCCTTTGTAATGAGATGTAATTATGGTTTCTGTGATAGTTTAACACCCAAGGCAATCTTCCTCTCACCCCTGTTTACAAGAGAGGGTTTTTCTGACTCTGCCAGCTAAGGGCTGTGGACTTTCTGGGGTTCTGCTGCAATTAGCTGTGCAGACACAGGAACGTGCATCATGACCAACCTTGCAGAGGCTCATCCAATATTCAGCAACTCAATATTGCTTCAGGTGCTTCCATCAATCTAAATGTGCATCTGTTTGTGTGTGTGAGCACACATAAGAATACACAAACTGCAACGACATGGGAAAGAGCTGCCCTAAAAGGGTATTTTTAACCCAAATATGCAACTGCTGCTTTGCAGACTGTGCAGTGGGTTTGAGGAGAGTGGGAGGGTCCTCACAGCCACTTGTCACCTCAGCTTGCAAAGGAAGCAATAAGCATGGCAGGTCTGCAGGAGTCCAGCTGGAAGCAAGGGCTGCACAAAGCTTTCTGAAATAGAGGGGATCACTGCAGAGCATGAACCCAGAATATCAGTTTACAAGCTTATTATTTCTGATTTATTTTCATCAATATATGATAGAGATTGAACAAATTAGGAGAGGGATTTATATCTAATTGTGACTATTACTGAAAGAATTTGGGATGCTGATTTAGACCAAAGTCCTTTTCAGAGTGCAGTCCCTCCCAGGGAAGGCATTTCTTCTTGTTTGGTCGGTGGTGCTCCTGCAGAACAGGCTGGCATGATTAATCCAAACAAGAGGGATTAATTGGACAACCTTCTGTGTCCTGCAAGCAGCTCGGGGAATTGGCAAACTATTATCTGCTCAGATCCTCTGTTCCATCACATGAATCACCCTGCCTTGAGCATCACTCTATATAAAGCAAAACTGGAGAGGCTGCAAAGTGTCTCCCCTTTTTATTTATCGTGAGCACTTCTCAAAATATGTACCCACTTTATTATTTCTCCCCTTCCAGTCCAATTAGTCCCTGTTCTCACAGCTGATCTTTCTTTGTAATTCACTTATTTTTAATTGGTGTGGAGTTCTGAGCTGCACCAGTTTAGCAGAAATGAAGCATCTGAAGAGCAGTTGAACTGTGTCTCTTCACCCCTCTGTGATTCCTCTCCCATCACCACAAAAATAGTGCTCACTGCCACAGAGCAGTGGATGTGCAGTGCCTCCAAACAAAAACAAATGACTTTTCTTACTGATGCAGTTCAACCAAGGGGTTAAATTCTGATGTACACTGCATCTGGACAAATGCCAGTTGCACCATTCTGACTGCAAAGCTGCCAAACTGTGTGGGCACCTATCTGTGCTCAGTCAAAGGAGGACAACAGCTTGCTAATATTAAATCTGATTTTTTTTTTTGTTTACTTTGGAATGGATTCAGTGATCAAACTCTGTTAACACTGCTAGAAAGACCTCATCTAGTATTTCAGCTTTTTAATGCCATATAACCAGTATGTGAAGTTTACACCTTTCATCCCTTCAGTTCTGCTCTTACTAAAATGTACTGTCTGACATTTTGAGGTCTAGTCCAAAAAGGTTTGTTCCATCATCCAGTGGAGTAGCTGGAACCATTCTGCCCACTTTAGAGGACACGATGTCAGGCTGTTCATCACCAGAAATCCCATTTCTCCTTCTGGCTTCCTCCTCCTCAGCAGGTGAAGACCCAGGCAACAGCACTCTCTGCAAGTGCACATTGTGTACATTAATCCAGCTGCCACGGTGGCAGAAGGGTCAACTCCTTTGGAGAGAGCAAAGGAGAAAGCAGCACACCACGGGCACAGCTCTTGGATTGCCAGCTCTGTGCGAGAGATCACAGGGGATTTTCTGTAACTAGCTTGAAAAAGAGACTGAAGGAGAGGCAGAGTCCATTACTGACAGAAGAAAGGGCCTGTCAGCAAACCCCAGGCAGCAAGGATGTAGCTAAGATCAGTACAAGAGGAAGTTTCTGCAATCCATCAAGAGAACTGCGTGCAGGTGACCCAGGAATCACCTCAGAGCATTGTAGTGAGCAGCAGGCAGTCCTTGCTGGAATGGCCCCTCTGGGCGAGGAAAGCTCTGCCGGTGACACCGGAGACTCTGCCCTTTCCTGCTGCCAGCCCAGCCTGGGAAATGCCACGCTCTTTGGGCTGTGATTTACTCTGCTCATGGCCCTCCTTCCACCCAACCTTGCCTCGTCGCAGGGGATCAATTCTGGCCATACAACGAAAGGCAACAATGGTTTTAATAAAAAGCAGGAGGACAGGCAAGATTGATTCTGGCAATGAAGACGGGCTGCAGCCACGGAGAAGAAGGCAGCAGGAGGACGAGGGAGAATAATATCAATAAAAAAGCACACTGGTGCCTGCACCAACCCATAGGCACAGTTAGAGTAGATGAAAACAACCGTGTTTTCTTAATATCCCTGCTTTCCTCTGGATTCAACAGCTCTTCTCATTTAAAGGTGAGCACCTAAAAATGTTCCTGAGGTTCTTTCAGTTGACGAGAAAGGACTTCAAGGAAGAAGAATGGTCCTGTAAGGCCTATAAGTCTTGGTGCAGAAAAGCTAATTTCTCTTGTGACCTTGTGAAATTCTCACTAAACTTCTGTGTTGTTCTGCTCTAGATGAAATCCCAGGCTTGGCAAATACTGTCACAATGAACTCCACTCGGAACTCTAACCATTGCATTTGACTTTTTAGATCACACTAACCAAAAGCACTCAAGTGCAGCATGTAAGTAGTCAAAACAAAGAGCATTTTGCATTACAATTCATAAGAGAGCTGATATTTTTCTGTGCCTTTCCACATACAAGATCATTTTCTTGTAAACTGGAGTATGTTTGTTAGTTCTAGGTATTTAATGTCCTCACTGGACAATAAGCAGAAAAGGAAATTTGTTCTGATGAAAGAATCAGGCAGGGGGGTTGGACTAGATGATCTTCTAGGTCCCTTCCAACCCCTAATATCTGTTAATCTGTGAATCCTCCATGAAGTATTTTGCAGTAGAAGGGATGTAGAGTGTGTAATGAGAACTGGACAGAGCTGTTTGTGCCAGGACTCTAAAGAGATCAAACACACTCCATGTTGAATTCCATTTCAACAGCTGAGAAGTCACAAGCCTTCAGCATCATGCAACTGGGAAGAAGTTTTCTTTGCACAGAAGGGTCTAAGGGTTTTGGTATGAGAATCTCGAGATGTTTTTTTCTGCTGTATGTATTCTTGCAGACTTTAAAGTCTTCAGGAAAGCAGGTGGAGCACTGAACTGTCAGGTAGTGTAGGTGAGATGAGTTGTTGCAGAGAGAAGTAAAGCCATGACCCTTAAAATAGTACATAAAAATGGTGTTTGTTCTCTTTAAAGAAGACAGATTTCACCCGTTTGGAGCGCAGGTTCTTAAGAGCAAGGACATAGGATGTATATTTGTGCATAAAACACCAAAATTACCACTTTCAAGGTTCTGTACAGATACTAATTAGCACCTTTTATAGGGGAAAAATAACCCTAGCATGAACTGGAGAGGAAAAACATGAAAGAAGCTACACTGACTTGCACCAAGAGTTGGCTCAGAGTTTTCTGTACAAAGCCCATAGCTTATCCTGAATGAAATGTCAACTTGGGAAATAATGTATTTTTCATTTCATGACAAAATTGCAACCTTTCTATCAGTTACTGACAGACAACTCTTACACAGAAAGGAACCTAATGCCAGCCACAATAGTTTATTTATTAGAGTGGTGTCTAATACTGCAAATAGTGGCACAGTATTTTTCCTGCCTATCTTTACAGGGAGGGGTCAAGCCTTCCTCTCATTTGTACCACTAAAATCTGCATTAGTCCCAGGGGTTTTCACTAGAATATTCCGGATGCATATCACTGAGTTTAAAAGGGAGTGTGGCCTCTTCTCACTTGAGCATACATCAGTCTGATTTAGAAATTAATTTTCTATGAAATCAAATACATTTTAACATCAGATGTTGTACAATATAGAACATCGGGATGGGAAAGTGGTTCTAACAAGTGAAATTTAGATTTAATGTTATAATTGGGGAATATAAATGAAGTGTGATTCAGTCACTGGGGAATCATTATTTTGGCAGCTACTGTATAACCATCTACATCTTTCTATTACCCAGATACAAAGTACAAACTGAAGGACTCAAAGCCTTTTTAGAAAACCAATTTGTGTAAAGTAAGGCAGAAAGGATAAAAAAAAAAAAGGCCCTTGCTATTCAAAGCATGAATGCCCCTCAAGCCAGTATTTCTATTGCATTTACAGACTGTTCTCATGAACCCACGTGCTGCTGGGTTAAGGGTGCTCCCATCTATTGATCTCAGCACAATAAGGAGTCATCAGAGCCACTGAAATCTGATTTTTACCTGATGGGAATGTGCTGAATCATAGCTTATTGTTACACCCCTGTGTGTCAGGAGCACTCCTCAGACAGAGGTGGGGGAGGGCTAAACCCAATCATGCTCATGTATGTAGGAGAAATGTCTTCAGAAGACATTGCAAGGCCATCAAAACAACCCTCTGGGGAGAAAGGAGCCCTCAAATACAAATCAAAACCAGTTTACAGTGAGACAAAAGCACAGAAATCAGGGCCTGGTTGGTAATTGAAGTTTCCAAGAACACCCATAGAGTTGTAAATGTATATGTGAATTATATTACCTCGACATCATTAGGTGGTTTGGAGCTGCAGGCGTTTGCAATGCTGAATGGGGTTTATCTTAAGTCCCATTCTAGAGGAGGGTTGTGAGCTCTGCTCTCGTGGCTGAAAAAAGAGCTGAAGGTGCTTGGCAATTTACAAACCAGGCCAAAGAGAGAATAATTAATGCTTGATGGAAAGAATTGGCCAGCATAGGATTGGGATGGCAACTTACAGCCACTGCATAAACAAGAAAGACAAATTTCAACCTCAATGAGCACCATGAAGCTACTAAAACACTTCACACCTGCCCTTACCATGATACATGCCACACATGTTCCAGAGAATCCTGCACATCCCAGCTCAGCTACCATTCCAACAACAGACTCTATAAATAAAATAATGCATAGAAATGTACATAAATGTATATAAAATCTACCCAAAGCCACCAACACCCACCACAGACCAGCAGCCTCACCTCATGTGACAGCCAAGGTTTGTTTTGTTCCTTTTAAGAATTTAAGAACTCCCATCGTTTTGAAATCAAGTTCTCTTTTCAAAATGTGAGAGCACAGATAGTAACTGTTTCTTCATTAGGTACTCATTGCTTCTGTTCCTTTCCCTGAGCTGGGCTAGGGTGTATAAATACTTCATGAGAACTTTATTTATATAGTCTGGAATCAAGTGAAGCTTTGAAACCAAAAATATTAACTCTGGGATCCTCCGGTATAATAATTGGTTGCCTATAAGTATAAAAGTTGGTTGAAAAGTATATAAATATCTCATAAAAACCAATTTAAGTTAAAATGAAAAATGTTGATTTGAGAAGTTGAAGGCAAGCATGCTAAGAAAAGCAATAAGCTCAGCCAGGGCTAAGAGGAGCAGAAGTTCCACTGGCTTCTCTTTGTGCCAGAACGAGGGGCAAATGTGAGCAGCTCCAGCAGGACTGGGGAAGCATTCCAGGAGGCAGAAAAGATGATTATTTTTAATATTCTGTTTTTAAATGTCTGTTACATTTCTCCGAGTCAGAAAATGAACACAGCTCTATTTATCTGCAAAAATAACTGCATTTTAAGAGGTGGGTGTTGACATTTTTGTCTCTTATGAAGCTATTATGAGATGAGGCCTTTTCTCTGGTAACACCCAGACGTTAGAGGGTGAATATGAGCTGTGACACAGAGTCCTGTGGAGATCAGCCAGCTCTGTTCCCTGCAGCCAGGCACAACCCAGGGGATGAACACAGCCTGGAGAATCACTCCTAAGCCAGCCTGAAACGACTGCATTCTGCAAGTAAGAATGATGGGAGCTCAGAATAAATCAACTCAGTGTTCCCTCTCGTGTGCCCCCAGTCACAAAACCATTGCCATGGTGTGCTCCCGGGCTCTGGCAACGAGCTTTGAGCTTCAGGGACAGAGATTAACTTGGGAGAGTCCAATGGAGGCTACACGGATGGTGAAGGGGCTGGAACAGCCACCTTATGAGGAAAGGCTGAGAGAGCCCTGGGGCTGTTTAGTCTGCAGAGGAGACTGAGAGGGGATCTCATTAATGTCATTAAGAAGACAGTGACTCTGTGAACCTGCCGTGGCCGAGTCAGCAGCGCCCGTGTGGCACCGCAAAGGGCTGGAGTCTGCAGCAGCCAGCTACTTCTGAGGGGAAAAAATACAATCAGAGTGGGATCTCTACCTTGGAGGGCTCCCTGGGGATCCCTGTGGCTCGGGGGAGGTGAGCACAGGGCAGGACACAGACCCTGGGCTTGCCTGGGCAGCGGGAGGATGGAAGTGGCCGCGGAGAAGCTTCTGGAAACTGGCAGGGCGGGAGAGCCTGAGGCGAGGCCAGCCCCGCCCGCCCTGAGGGCGGGAAAAGCTCCGTCCCCATTGGCTGCACAGAACGGGTGGGGATCACCCCATTGGCTGTGGCACAGGAGGGGATCAGCCCATTGGCTGGGGCACAGGAGGGGATCGGCCCATTGGCGGGGGCACGGGCGGGGATCAGCCCATTGGCTGCGGCACGGGTGGGGATCACCCCATTGGCTGCGGCACAGGAGGGGATCAGCCCATTGGCTGCGGCACGGGCGGGGATCAGCCCATTGGCTGCGGCACGGGTGGGGATCACCCCATTGGCTGCGGCACAGGAGGGGATCA
>JANHGL010012292.1:37486-60930 GCA_024611195.1 Ceyx melanurus | reverse complement strand
TGCTGGGGGACATGGTTTAGGGACCCTGGCAGTGCAGGGTGAACGGTTGGACTCAATGATCTTAAAGGTCTCTTCCAGCCAAATGATTCTATGATTCTGTGATTCTATGACAGCTGGGCAGTGAGGGCTGACCAGGCTGCCCTCCCTCTTCACACAGCTCACGGACCTGCTGCCCTGCTCCACGCTCCACACCAATCCACTGCCCAGCGCCTCAGCCCTGCTCTGCCCCCTCAACTGCTGCACTTTGTTTTCATGAGACAAGATCACTGATTGAGCTCTTCCTGGGAGCGAGGCAGAGCCCATCAAGACAATTGCCTGAGCTTCAAAGGGCTTTGTAGCAAGAAATCCCGAGTATTGATTTGTTTGGCAGAACAGGGTTTTCAGAGCAGAGCTGCAGAGTTCCTCCCTGATTTTCAAAGGGCTGAGAACAGCCCAGCGTGGAAGGCCTTTGTGCAAAGGCTGCTGTTCCTGCAGCACAAGTTTGCAGTCAGTTTTGTAAAATTTTCCTTTTGAATTCAGTCTTTTGAAGGAGGAAGAAACACTTCTCTCCTCCTTTTGGATACAGAGGTTATTAAATAGTTTATAAACGTATTAATAAACCACTAAAGAAAAGAAAAATGGAAGTGTTTGTTATTTTGTTGCCTTCTAGAAAACAAAAGCAGGGAAAAAGGTGCTTAATTCTTGCCTGTTCATCTGGGGAGTATGCAGGACTAGACTCATAAATATGTCAGCATTGACTGAAGTCTTAATTTTGCCACTGATTCCATCAATGCCACTGCACCAATGGAAAAGCAACAGAAGTTTCTCAAGCACACCAGTGTGAAGCAAGGTGCTGCTTCACACCTCTCCTCTTGTAGGCATGGAAATTCACACCATCTGAGGCCAGAACACACCTCCCCTTGCACCCTCACTACTAAAATCTACACTCTTTGGACCAAGCCTTTTGCAAAGCAATCATTTCAGGTTGCTGGACAGGGTTAAGTAAGTTCTGGTTCTAAGCAGCCCTGTCTATTCTGTTTTTCAGAGCACAGAAGCTGATCCCTGGCTTGCTTGGCTTCATCAGCAGAGAGGGCAGGTGTTCTGAATGCCTCACAAGCAACTGGAAACACCTAATTCAATTGTCTCCATTGTAACTGTTTTCCTTTACAAATTAAGTTGGCTGGAATAATGCAGTAAGTAGATGTAAATTATTTAATTCCTATTTTAGACTCTGTTTTCTGAGATTTGTAGTGTTCTGTTCTTCCACCCCCCCCAGCACCTCCTTAAAAAAAAAAAGACACAAACCCCACGATAATGACAAAAGCCCAAGTAGGTATCAGGACTGTTAATAATTGATGAAGCATTTGTAAACCCTTAGCAAATGAACAGTCAAGTGACACATGAATAAAAGATTTGGAAGGAGTCTGTCTGACAGCAAACAGCTTCTGAAGCCGAGTGTAAAATACACAGGTAGTATTTGCAAGCAGCATGTGCCTGGTGACAAAAGGCTGGGGAAACCTGGGCTGTGCTGGGGAGGGTTGTGGGGAAGGGGCTTCACTGGTTACTCAGCTAAGACCCTTTCCACAGTTCCAGCTCCATCCCACCCCTTCAGTACAGCCCCAGGATGAAGTTTCTACACTGCTCTGGTGTTTGGTGGTTGCTGCACAATTAACACCCCCCAGCACTGCTGTTTGTTGCTGCAAAGGCTTTTTAGTGACATTATTTACTTCTCCAAATTTTCTGAAGTTATTTTACCATCCTACTACTACTTGATTATTATTATTTCCCCTCAATACCGTTGTGCTGCCTCACACACAAGTCTCCACACCTGCTGCCCCTAGGAGCCTCTGGAGGGGCAGGGCACGAGGTATTAACTCACACGGGGAACACGTGGCTAGAGAAAAGGTCTGGAATTGACCCAAACTGGATTCCACTCCAGTGTATCACAAACACTGCTGACCTTGCTCCTTCCAGCCAAAGATGATGGGACATTTCACTGCACCAAGACAAGAGGATGCTCG
This sequence comes from Ceyx melanurus, assembly GCA_024611195.1. Lineage (NCBI taxonomy): Eukaryota > Metazoa > Chordata > Aves > Coraciiformes > Alcedinidae > Ceyx > Ceyx melanurus. Next base: position 58,930 of record JANHGL010012292.1, on the reverse strand, counting down.
GCCCTCAATGGCATTGAGATTGCATCACAGTGCCAATGAGAGCACTTGTCATGACCTCATCTGCCTCAGCTCACCCTAGAGCAACGTCAGAGGGAGTTTAGTGAATTGTACTGAGAGCAGAGCTGTAAAAGAATTCCCTGTTTAATGTCAAACCCACTGAATGCACGTTAGGAAGGGAGGGGTGATGCAGCACACAGGATTGTGATGCAACACGACTAACCACACAGGCATCTTTTGGTGGACTTTCTGGAAGTGGCTAAAAACAACAGAGCCGTAACCTCCAGAGGATGATGAGAGTGCTCTGAGAGCCAGGACACTGCTGTTGAGAATCTCAGCAGCCTTGCAGCACGTGACTGTCACTGCTGCTGCCTCCAAAAGGTCACCAGCAGCTCACAAGGTGCTTCCATCACACACCACTTACACTCCTTCCTCCTTGCATTTCCATTTGCAGCTTATAGATTTCCTATACACTTCAGTTTCGGCCCTGCCCCTGCCTCAGATACACGTGTTGCTGGGGTACCAAAGGTTTAACAGAGCAACAGCAGAAATAATTACTGGTCTGAGAAGTGGTGTCTTACAGCAGGGGCACGAGGGCTGGTCTCTCCAGGGCAGCTCTGCAATGGGAAGGGAGATGTGGGGAGGGAAAAGGGGAGGAACTGCCTGAGCTCCCTGGCTGGTTTGATCACAAGTCAGAAACCATGTTCAGCTGTCAAAGGTACTGTTAGGGAAAGTTAGCACAAAGGAATAAAAGGCTGGGAGAAGAAAAGCAACTCCCTTGCTCGGGAATGTTTGTACATTTTAAATGGCAGCTTGAAGCACTCTGCAGAAAACGCTTGACTGAAGCTTGAATTATTATTTTTTTTCACTTCAGTTCTAATACAAAAAGGCTGGTGAGGAGAATGTCCTGATGATCGTGTCAGAGTCACTGGATCACAAACTTAAAAGACTTGTCACTCTAATAAAGAACAGCTAGAGAGAGGATAATAAATATATAACACTCAGTTCTGCTTTTTAAAGCACTTAAATACATTTTTCATGTAGATTTGATTGTTTAATATCAAGCTGGGGGAAGCCTTTATGCACCATTAGACAAGCAGATCCTGACAGTCTTTGCAGCCGGGTAGACTGAGGCCACACTCCCAGTTGTGATAAATGAACTGATTCAAGCAGACAGTTCATAGCAGGTCTTTGTTAATACAAAACTTCCCCAAACTTCATTATAAGGAAACTTCTTCCCTGCTAACTTCCCTGCAGTTACAGGCCTTGCACTGCACAGACAGAAACTCACCCAGAGGCAGAGTTAATTGCAATATTAGGATGTTTTTCTACTCGCAGGATGGCAACACAAAGAGATGATTTGCTCTGATAAATCCAGAGGGATCTCCTGGGATTCTCAGAGAATCTTAGGATGATCTCAGGGTGTCTAAAGCAGACTGGTTACAAAAGCCTTCCTCGTGCATCTGGAAGGCTGGAGATAAGCTGCAGTTTCCAGCTTCAGACCGTTGATGCCCAGACAGCCTGACTTCTGTACAATAAACTGTGAGTGTCAGGAGAGTTTCCCTGTAAAGCAGGTACCATCTGGATGAGCTGCTCAGACAGACAAACCCTTTCTGCTTCCAGAACACAGGTACCAGCTCTGCATAAATGATTCAGGTCACTCTTTCTCACTGATAAAAAGTCAAAAAGAGGCCCCAGACTGTGCGGGATGGAGTGAGGGCAGTCCCACCAGCCCTGCTCCTTGGCATACAGCAAAGTTTGACTCCAGAGGAGTCCCTCTGAAGTTTCACCCTCCATGTAACTGAGCAAACCCCAGCCCCAAAGCTGCTGTTGTGTCCAGCAGCACTGGCAGTGGGATCCCTATCTGGGCAGTGATCCCTCCCCAGGCTGTGGGATCCCTCCCCAGGCAGTGAGATCCCTCCCCAGGCTGTGGAATCTCTCCCCAGGCAGTGGGATCCCTCCCCAGGCTGTGGGATCTCTCCCCAGGCAGTGGGATCCCTCCCCAGGCAGTGGGATCCCTCCCCAGGCTGTGGGATCCCTCCCCAGGCCACTCAGCAAGCCCCGGACTGGCTTGCTAGCAGCTGTCCCCTCCCAGATGCAGAGCAGCCAGCCAGCAGCTGTAAATCTCTGCTTTCATCCATCAATATTTCTGTCCCTGTCTGTCTCTCTAATTGCTATTGACTGCAGAAGGTATTTTTTCACTGAGGCATGAGGCAAAGTGATATTGATTACAGTAAATGAACTTTTCTGTCGTCCGAGTCAATTGGGAAGGTGCAGAGAGGAAACTGCAAGAACGTTTACCTTGCACATGAGTAAAATTCCTCTTTGGAAACTCTCTGCTTGACTGGAGGAGCGTGTGAAGTAAAGCCACAGTTCCACTGGTTAATGCAAAAAAGGCAAGCTGTTGTGGCTGGGCAGAATGAAAACAGGCTTCATTGGCTCCGTCTATTGAAACAGAAGAGAAGGAAATGAGAACAAAACCAGATTTAACTTTTAATCCCTCACGTAAGGAGCTTTTGCCAGGTAATTTTTTTTTTTAATCACAACTGGGTATTTCATTCTGGGGAAATAATGGTAAGAAAACAAAGAAATCCCTATCAACAGACTTGATTTTCTCCATCTGTGGGGACCTAGTGCCACATGCAACTCGGCTTGTGCCTGAAGAAGTGCAGGGCTGTGGGCACCTGCCACAATTCATTGCCAGGACAGAGACATCCCTGCACTGACCAGACATCCCTGCACTGACCATCATGATGATTCTTTGCAGAATCCATAGGCTAGGACTGCAGAAAACATATCTTTATTAATAAAATCTACTTGCTAGACCAGTTGACTGGAAAACAATGATTCAGGCACTGAGATAACTCCACATAACCAACCCAATCCTTACCTCCTCCTGCACTGTTCCCCAGCCCCTGCTGACACACCTCAAGCCACTGACAACCTCCACACTGGGTATTTCATCTGTATTCCAAGTTCTCAGTGCAGGCAGCATCTCCTTTGTGTATCTCCCACAGAGCCTTAACAGACAACAATAGCCCAGCAGTCACAGAAATAACTACCGGTCGAGGCTGGAATAATCCTTTCCAGGTAAGCTAAGCATTAATCAGAACAACTGCCCTCCCATTTTTCCAGAGCTCTGCTTCAAACCTGCCATACACAAAGTTCTGGAAGAAGGTTTTACTGGAATCCCTTCTCAAATCCTTCCTCAGATCAGTGGGGAGCAAAAGCAGGAGGGCACCCCCTCCATGTGACACTGGGGGGAATCCATCCCCAGGCTCCACATTTGCATTAGTGAGAATCAAATCTCTTCCCTCCCCATCAGGACACAGTCCCCCCCCCAGCAGGCTCCTGGATTTACATTCACAACATTCTCCTTCCACTGGCTCCGTGGAGACTCTCCTTTCGTTATGGAAACATCAATAGTTTCCACCTCTCTCTGGACTCATTTAGTCTGTTTACAAAACACCATCAAATGTCAGTATCTCATCTGTGATTCTTTTCCTGACATTTAATTATTGTTCCATAAACCACTTACCTGAAGAAACAAAAAAAAAGTGCAATGGTGTGTTTTAAAAGATGGGTGTCATCATAATTATTTTCCACTTAGTGTTCTGAAACTCCTCAAAGAAAAGCTGAAAACACCTCAAACACGGGTCTCCAATGTATGCTGCAGGCAGCTGAGCTGTGAGGAGCAGCAAACCCTTCTTGTTGCCAACATTATAAAGGGATTCTGAAGGGAGGGAGGAGAATGACACCCTGGTTTGGTCACAAAACCACTAAAGCTGCTCTAACAAGCAGCAACTGCTCCTGTTGGTACCATTCGCTGAGGTGAAAACCCTGATGGAATTTTCAATGAGGGCAAACTAAGTTAGTTTGAGGAAAAGTCATTTTTTCATAAAGGCTCAGAAATTCATGCTGGGCATAAATATTAATAAAACTCAATACTCAGAACCTGCTGGTTAATTTCAAAGTGTATTGTTATTTTTTCTTAGTTTTCTACACCCACACCTAAGTGTTTCTGCTTTTCCACACGCAGATGATTAAAAAACTAAGCAAGGATCCAAGTGTCCTGTTGATTCAGCAGGAATTATTTTTGCACCTGAAAAAAGTGGGTAATGCAGAAGGAAAGGAAAACACTACCTGATTTTTATTTGGAATCCTGCAGGCTAGTCAGGACACCCAAAGCTGCGGGGTTTACCTGCCTGCCCACAGCCCCAGGTGTCACCAGGCAGGGATGCAGCCACCTGCAGCCACCAGGTGGGAGATGCCCCTTGGGATATCACAGCCCAGGATGGAGAACTGGGAGTTTCCTTCCCCTCTGTCCTTTCTGCATTCAGCAAGGGCTGCAGACTGAGTATAAAGAACTGGCCTTCAGGGCATAATTATACAAAGAAAATAAAACATTAGGAAAAGTAGTTTGCAGGGTTTTTTTTTTCTTTTTCTTTTATTTAACTATCATTAAGCGAATTGAGAGTGAAAGATGTAAATAACTTGACTAATTTATAATCGCTGTGCTGGAAGGAAAATTCCTGGGAGAGTGTTTCAGTGTGATGTCAAATTCTGTTCTGAGTCCGGTGTTGGGGTCTGCAATTATTCCTCAAAGGGCAGAGAGACAACAGAGGTTGTGAGCATGGAACCCACACTGCTGCACCAACCAAGACAAACCCATAGGGGCTGGGGCTGGACCTGGAGGAGCTGAAACCCCAGCCACAGGCAAACCCCAACCAGCCACAAAGCTCTTCCTTCAAACCACTGCACTTATGATCTTTGCCCTTCTGTGGCACCCTCCACCTCAGATCTGGCAGGGCTTTGCAGGCATCTATTCATTCAGCCCCAAACTAAGCCCAGGAGTCAGGAAAACTGATTTCAGGGAGCTGGTAGGTGGTTGGTGCAGTCACACAACCTCACTCCAAGCAGACAGCAGCAGGTTTCTTCCTGCTCTCACTTCTTGGGACAGCTTTATACCATCTGCAGGATGAGTGACTGTACCTGACCCAGCATAAAATACCCTGGCAGCAGAGGGCAGTGTCAGAGCCTGGAACAGATGCACAGGAGCCTGGGCCTGACTCACATCCCTCAGCACACAGACTTACTCACCTGGCCTCACATTCTACACTAGAAATTGGATTTTTTTCAAGTCTCTTTACTAGAGCAGTGACAGAACCATCCTGACGTGGGACCTCTCCTCCTTCCCTGGGTTTTATATGGATATATTTCCTAATGTGAACACCACCTTTTGCCAAAATCCTGCCCTGCAATAAAACACAAGAGCAAATGAAGCTGCAAGGTGAGCATCACAAACCAACCACCACCAGAACTTCCAGCATCAGCACAGCCCCCTGCAGCCTGGTGGTTCTTTTATCCAAAACTTTGCAATGTGACTCCAGCTACAGGAACAACTTCCAAGTGCTCTGCTGGAAGGAGTGCAACATGTTGTACATGCAAATCTGCCTTTCAAAGGTTTACTTTTTGCTTTAATCACCAGCACTAAAAGGACCCAGTGTTTCCCTTTCATCTGGCAGCAAATTAATTATAAAAGCTATATGGTAATATTAATATTGTCTTACTGCAGATCAATGGGTTTAGTACCTTTGATTCTAATTAAGCACTTGATGACAAATCCTAGAGAGATATATATATCCAAAAACTTTCAGGGTGGTAAATTCAGGTAAAGACTTAAATAGAAATGTTTTATCTTTTAATCTGTCGACTCAGTTTAAAGTTCAAAACTATAATTGACTTTTGGTTCAAAGAATCCTAAATCAACATCTGTGCCTGGATTCCTCCCTCGCAGCACCCAAGGAGGGGCAAAGCTCCTGTGAGCTTTTTTTCCTAGAGAAAAGCTCTTCCCTGCCACTGGTGTGAGGCACATGTTGCAGCCCTCACAGGGAGGCTGGTTTGCTCCTTCATGACCCCTCTGGATGGTTCTCTCCCCCCTGCTCAGTCACTCCCACCCGTGCCCCTCTCTCCTCACCTTGTGCAGGTCTCACCTGCCCTTTTTGGGATGCCCCAGCCTGGGGAGCTGCACGTCCAGCTCCCTGCCACACCTGTCTGCACACCTGGGCCAGCACATCCCTCCTGCCTCTGCACTGATATGGGGTGATCCTACTGCTCTTCTTCAGGTGAATTCTTTAGCACAAGCAGTAGCCCTGGGGCATCCCAGTGTGTGCACACACACCCCCACTCACACTTCTCCTGGCCAATCAGTCTATTTTTCCCACACCTCGACTTCAGTTCTGCTCCATCCCACTGTTCACACATCAGCTCTGAATGCAAACTCATTTCAAAGAGCATGTTTGTTGTTCTTTGAGCTTAATTCTCTTTTTTTTTTCCAGGGGGGTGGTATCAGACTAGAAGAAGAATCATGAAACCGTTTTATTGTTACCTTCTTGTAATGCAACTTTAATGAGCTTGCCTTCTCTGTTTTTTTTTTTGTGATAACAAAGCTGGGCTGTGGCCTGTGCAGCTCCTGCTCCCTCTGAGGGAGCTTTTTCCTTTGATGTGACTGTTACAAACCCCTCGAGCTGCTAGTGACAGTTTTTATGTTAAAGCTCTGTAGTGCTCTGTTTGCACAGGGCTGATGGAAGTTAGTCATCCTGCAGTGATAAAGGCAAACCACTATATTTAGGGCACTCTAATTGCTCATCTGTATGCTGGATGTGGCCCTGTAAACTAAGCTCCCCCTCTCCCCTCCCCTTCTTCATTTAATTATTATTTTGTTCTTAACAAGATAGAGATTAAATTGAATGCTCCAGATCAAGGCAGAGAAAATGAGTGGTTTCATGTACCTTGAGCCACAGCTTTAGTAAAACATGATTATGGGAGTGTTTTACCTGCTGCAGAGAGGGAAACAGCCGAGGAGTCACTTGTTGGACTTTGCTGGTGGAAACACACATCCATTTCATGGCTTTGGGATCACTTCCTAACCATCACTTCTCAAACAGCAAACAGCAAAGATGTTCACACTATAAACCAGCACAAAACCACCTCCCTTCCTGCCCTGTGTTTGCCTGGGGCAAGTGGAGGGCCAGAGGGGGATCCAGGCTCCACTGGCAGCCTGGGGAAGCAGCTCAGCTGAAGCAAATTCCCTTTGTCACCCTCTGGTGCACACCAGCTTTCAGGAACCAGCTAATCCATTCACAATCCCATGGGTTTCTGTCCCACCCTCTTCATACCAAGTGAAGGACACTCAGGAGCTGTGGTCAGCAGGTGAGATTTCACCCAGCTGCTTGGAGAAAGGTGTGTGTGGGGGTGTTACTTCAGTCTGCTGCTTGGAATTGTGATTTCTGTGGCACCTGCAGGTTTCTGTATTAATCCTAATGAAAATATGCTGAGGAAATCACCTCTGTCTGGCTCTTCTGGGAGAGGCTGTGTTTGTTTTTCCATCCCCTTATCCATGTGTGTACCGAAGGCACGAGGGAGACACAAACACGATGTTATTTCAGCCACCACACCAGGTTATTTCCCAATAAACTGTGCCTCAGCACACAAAATCCTGCTGGTTGCTCCTTCCTTCTAATTAGAGTCTTTGTTCCTCATGCTGGAAATCTCCCTGACTTACTGGAGCTGACTGGCATGTCTCAGCCACGGGCAGCAAAGCCTGCAAGGAGAGGGCTGAGGAGGAGCCCAGTTTCCCTTCTGGCCACAGGATTTCTGTGGGAGCCCCCAGAGAGATTTGCTGTAACTCTTCATTTCTTGGGAAGATCATTTCTAGAGAAAGCCACTCTGAAGGATGCAGTGCCCAGCTGGGTGCCAGGCTGGGGTGGCCAGAGCAACAGCTGAGCATCAGGAAAGCCAAAGGAAATCAGATGAGACCAAGGACACAGAGACACACTCAGAACTCTTGGGAAAAATCACAATTAGAAGCAAATTCAGAGAACTTTTCACCCTCAGCTTCCAGTACCCTTTTCTTTCCCAACATGAGCTGCAAGCTGCTGTGAGGGGGAAGCTTTCCACCAGGGAATCTGCTGTTCAGACATTTACCCCACAGCTGGGAGCAGAGCCAGAGCCCCAGCCCAGGACTGGATGGATGGAGCACTGCCCGAGGCTCAGAGCTGCTCTCTGCCCTCAGCCCAGGACACCCCGAGGCACCCTGAGACACCCACAGGGCCTTGGGTTTGTCTCTGGGGGAGAAATGGCAAAGGGCTCAGAGCAAGAAACTCCAACTCCCCCTAATCCCAAACTCTCAATCCTAGAGATGAGTTGGACCCTCCAGCAAAGACATTTTCCTCTCTGTGTTCTTCATAAAGGAGAAAAGCAATGTGAATTTTTACTATTTTTACTTTAGGGTGAGTACTGGGTTGTTTTGTTGGGTTTTTTTCCTCTAAATTGGTTCCTCACCACGTTTTCTTTCTGTTTCAGCTGCCCTGCAAAACCACAATGATAAGCACTAGAGCACGAGGCTGCTGCCAACCTCTCCAGGAGAGAGGGGATACGATTTTCTTCTTCCCTTGTTATGCTGCACTGCAAGAACAATAATATTCATTCCTTTGTAGCATAATTAAAATAAACTGCTGTGCTGTGGCATTTAGTCAATTGTAGCAGCCACTTACTGCCTCCTATGCAACAAATCCTCAGGGATTGCAGCCTGGAGCACAGAGGCTTTTTCCCTTCCGCACTGCTCGAGGGAAGCAGGAAGGTGCAGCAGCAGATCCAGGACCTGCTGCAGTGCCCAGAGCCCCCCGGCTGGGCAGGCAGCTCCGTGGGCACAGCAGTGGCATCAGTTCCATGGAGCTGCACACCCTCACGATGCACCCCAAAAACATGCTGCTTTTGCTCTGAAAGGACCACAGCAAACACACAGCCTAACTCCTCACCTTAGACTAACTCCTCACCTTAGCCTAACTCCTGGCCTTAGCCTAACTCCTCACCTTAGCCTAACTCCTCACCTTAGCCTAACTCCTGACCTTAGCCTAACTCCTCACCTTAGCCTAATTCCTGGCCTTAGCCTAACTCCTGACCTTAGCCTAACTCCTCACCTTAGCCTAACTCCTGACCTTAGTCCCCTACCTTGGGGATTTTATGGGAATAATCATAATTATCCCAGAACTGCTCAGCTCCTGCAGGCACGGATGTGCCGCGAGAGCTGGATGGAGCCCAAACATCAAACAGCTATCAGCAGATAAATTATGTAGATGATGACTCAGAACACAGTATATAATTATATTATCTGATTAAGATGCAAACTGAAGCCCAGTGCATGCTATTCGACGTCTCAGGTGTGAGATCCTGTGAGGCACAAACACAGGAGCAGCCAGAGCCCTGCTGAACACCCAGCACTGCACACAACACAGCCCAGCTGCCAAAACACACCCCAGGGTTCACCAGGCTGAGGAGCAGGAGCTGAGGTGAACTCAGGGAAGGCACCTGATGAACAACTCCAAGTGCACAGGACACTCCTGCGTGTGGGATATGAAAAGCTGGTCACTATCAAAGGAAAAAAAAAAAATCCACAATAAAAAGAACTATAAATCTATAAATTTATAGTGTAATTTTGCCCTAGTTACAACAGTGTACAACCATGACAAGCAAGGCTGCTTTCCACCAACAAATTTATCACCACTGGTTGCTCTTCTATTGCTTTCAATGAGAAATGCCAAAATAAGTATGATTTAAAAATGCTATCAGCTGACTGGAATACTCAATAGATTTGGTGCATTACAATAAAATTGGTCTCTAAGTGTCGTATTAAAAGAAAAAAATAAATAAAAAAGGAATGAATATGGACTTCAATCTGCCACTTAGTGCTCCACAGCAATGCCTCAATATTTACTGTAAACTAGTAGATTGTCTTTGGGCCCTCATCTGCATATTCATAAGCTTGTCATACAGCTTGAAAGTGGGGTTTTCTCTGCTTTGCTGTGAAACTTCAAATACTAGGGTTTGTTGGTTGTTTTTTTTTTAAGCAGCGTTTATGTAAATCCCACTCAGAGCAATATGGAGGTGGGCACAAGTGAATGCAGAAACATCACAGGGTGGGCTCCAGACCCCCAGAGGTCACAACCACAGCATCCTGCCAGCCACAGCAGGGCCCTCCAGAACGTCCCTAACCAGGCCACGCTGACCCTGCTTCACTCCCAGACACATCTGAGTCCTTGTGGTGATTTAACAGAGGAGGAACACCCTGGGGGGCAGGACTGAGCCAGCAAACCCTCCCTCAGTGCCAGGCAGGGAGACTGGGAGAGCATTCCAGCATTCCCAGCCCTGGGAACAGGGAGAACCATCCTCCTGGGAAGAGGGAGAACCATTCTCCTGGGACAGAGGGAGAACCATTCTCCTGGGACAGAGGGAGAACCATCCTCCTGGGAACAGGGAGAACCATTCTCCTGGGAACAGGGAGAACCATTCTCCTGGGAACAGGGAGAACCATCCTCCTGGGATGAGGGAGAACCATTCTCCTGGGCCAGAGGGAGAACCATTCTCCTGGGAAGAGGGAGAACCATCCTCCTGGGCCAGAGGGAGAACCATTCTCCTGGCTCAGAGGGAGAAGCATTCTCCTGGCTCAGATGCACATCCCATCTCCATGTCCCAGAGCCCAGGCAGAGCATACAGAGACAGCAGCTTTCCTCCAGTGCACTGAGAAACCAGATGGCTTCAAAAGCCCCACTTTGCCTCCGAGGCGGCATATGGAATATTAATTAATAATAGATTAATAGACCTCTCCCCTCTTAAAGATTAAATTTGTTTGTTAGCTGTTTGTGCCAGAAAAAGAGCTGCAACACTCTGTTCATTCAGAGCATGTCCTCTCTTTGAGATGTCCTTTTCAGGCCCTTGAGGGAATCACATCAGAGGGAAGCTGGAGGCAGCAGAAGAGTCCCAAAGGCTGCAGGTTTGTTTTTAAAAGCAGTGGCCATTTGGAAAGTTCAGAGGAGTGCAGAGGGGAGGGGAGGGTGTCACCCAGCAGCAAAAGCTGTCAGCCCCAGCTCTGGGAGGAAAATCACCTGTCTGAGGAGCTCAGAGCTCTCCTGCCACCATCGAGCCACCCTGAGGGGCAGGAGCCAAGCAGGTGAGCACCAGAGCCCAACCACCCCTCAGGGCTCCAGGTTCTTGCTTTGAAACTTCAGCTGCCGAGGGAGAGCAAAGCAAGTTGGCTCAAATGTGAACTGGATTTTCCAGGGCTTATTAAATGGTGTTTGTTCCTCGGCTGGGGTTTCTAATCCTCTGGTTGTCAGTTGATGCCCTACTGGGTGTGCATCTCCCTCAGCCTCTTCTTCTCCCCTGGGATCTCACCTCCTTATTATGAGCCTGGATAAGCAGCTTTAATTCAGTGTCAGCCTCATCTACTGAATTAAACTGGGCCCAGAAAAATCCTATTACTGTGGGGAGGGAAGGAGAATAAATGTGTATCTTGACTGATCGGGAATTAATCCTGGTTTCCACTTAGGGGCTGAAAGGAACAGGCTGTTCAGTTGCCTAGCAATGCTGCTGAATGGGAGCCTCTGCAGCCTGAAGAAAAGGGTCAACTGCTCAAGAAGCCCCCACAACCTCATTTTCATGCCTTTTTTTTTCATTTTATTTCTAATTTTTTTCGCCCCCGTATTTTCCAACTAGGAAACAACTAAGTACCAGGTAGGGGATTAGGAAAGAAGACAATGGTGAGAGCTCCTGAGAGTCTCACCCACCAGATGCAGATTTGGCACCGACTGAGACAGATTTCACATGAGAGAAAAAGAGAAAGAGGAAAGGTTGCCAAGGTGTAGGGAGGAATGGAGCGTTGTCTCCCAGCACGTCACAGGCTGCTGTGCTCTGCTGCACACACCTTGCTACAGCAGTGCCCTGCTCAGACCAGCTCAGGAGCTGCCCAGGAAACCTGGGCACTGCACCCAGCTCCTGGCTTCTTACTAAATTATCACTGTGATATTGCACAAACTGATTCATTAGCAGGATTTGCACAAACTGATTCATTAGCAGGATTTGCACAAACTGCTGCATTATCAGGATAGTGCACAAACTGCTAAAGGCAATGGAGAATCTTCTGGTGAGGAGTGAGATGAGCAGGCAGACAGGTGGCAATGCCAAGGGCTTTTCAATGGGTGTTTACAAGCATCTGAAATTGTGGGTTCAGGGAACATCCCCCAGGAGAGGAGCTGACTTGGGCCTGAAGAGCACATCTGGGAGCAGGGCAGGGAGTGAGAGGAGCCTCGTGGGCAGTCGCTATGGGCAGGAGCAGCAATTCCATTTTCTGCTGGGAATGGAGTGTGTGCTGCTAAATGTCAAGTGTTTTCATTTACAGCTGCAGAGATGAAGCCACAGACATTCTTGTTTATCACCCTGCAGCCTCTTATCCCGTGTTGGGGTGTCATTTGCTTCAGCCCCACGGATCAGCATATTAATCACATTTTAGATTGGTTTGGGCCACTTTACAATCCCCTTTGCTGGGGCCAATACAGAGGATGAAGCTCCTGAGATCTGCTGTTCAAGGTTCTTTCACTCACTAAGTGTCACTCCTCCCTGAGAGCTTCTGGGGGACTCACCCCAACACAATAAATTCCAAATAAATAGGAGTGACTTTCCAGCTCCTCACCCCGTGGCTTCTGGAAGAGCACACAGCCCTGCAGCTGAGATTCCACAGGAGGCAACGCCAGGAAATCAGGATAGAAGTGATCAGCAGCCTAGCTGCTAGCAAAGATTCCTCCTTTTGATCATGGGCTGCAGCAGGAAAAGCAGTGACAGGCTGATGGGCCATTGCCTGTCAGATACAGGCTCTCACCTCACAGCCACCTCCCTCCATTAGCAGCTGGATGTAGGCTGGAGGAACTGGAGAAAGAAATTAAAGTGAATAATAAGATGTTATTGGCCACCGGTCCCTGTGTCTGCTGTGGGGCTCAGGCTTCCAGCTCATTAGAGACTAGCTGGGTTTCTAAGATGATGAGATGTCCCTGTCATGGAGAACATCCCTCCTGTCATCACCACTCACCCAGTGCTCCCACCTCTGCCTGCCCTGCCACAGCATTCCTGATCCAGCTGGCAGGGGCTGCTCTCTTTGCACCACAAGCTGGTGTCCAAAACTTCCCAGGCATGGCATCATGAAAGCTGCAGAGAGCTTTGATGCCACCTGAAAACTTCCTGACAGTTCAAAGATCTGCAATGTTTGCTTTCCTTACTGAAAAAGAAACACTTAAACAGAGTTTCTGAACCAGGAGGCAGGAATAACAGCAGGAATCCTCTTCAGAGGGGAATACAGGGGAAGATCCAACTGGGAGAGAAAGTCTCCTTCTCCAAGGACAACTTGCTGACCCAGCTGGGGCATCTGTCAGCACTCTGAGATCCCCTCTTCAACCATGAGCTGAGCACAGGAACCACAAGGTGAGATTCTCTGCCCTGCATGACACAGAACAGGTAACAAGATGTCCATAAGAAGATGTTCATAAGATGTTCATCAGAACATGTTCATCAGAAGATGCTCATAAGAAGATGTTCATAAGAAAATGTTAAGAAGATGTTCATCAGAAGATACAAGAAGATTTCATAAGATGTTCATCAGAAGATATTCATCAGAAGATGTTCATCAGAAGATGTTCATCAGAATGTTCATCAGAAGATGTTCCTAACTCCTAAAAATCTCTAAATAATGTTCCTAACTCTCCTAAAAACCTTCCCTGTCAACAGCACATCCTGAAGGCTTTTGGTCCCCCCACCTCCAAAAGCCTCTGCTCCTGGCCTTGCTGTTGTACCAGCAGATTGCCAAGAGGAAAAAACCCCTCACAAACACTTAGTCTCTTCAGCTTTCAGCCTGGTCAAAGCAAATGCTGGATTTGTAGAGAGGTTTGCCAGTTTCCAGCAGCAAACACCTTCCCAGCCCTGCCGATAGCTCTGACAGGTAAAGTAATTGCAACACTTTGTGGATCTCGATTTCTAATCTGCTTTTTATTGCAGCAAAGATCACCTCTGATTATGTCTTTGTATATGCTACACCCTGCTGTTTTTAGCACTTCTTTATAACTAGCTTTTTTTTTTCTCATTGCCTGTCAGAGCTTTGTCTTACCCCAAATGAAGCCCCCTGTTATGGCAGGTGCTGTGCCCACTCTGAGAGAACTCAGTGAAGAAATCAAAATAAACACAGAAAACTCAGTGCCAGGGACTAAATCACAACACATGGATGTGGGCACTAAAATCCAGATAGAGCCAACTGCAGGGACCTGGAGGAACCTGGAGAGGACAATTCCAGGGTAGAAGCACAAAACCAGTCTCTGTTTTGATGTCTTTTGCATGAAATAAAACCACCCCTGATCCCTCTAAGCAGATTTCTGGGCAGCTCTGACTCCAGTGAGAGCTGTGGGTAAAGCACAGTCCCAGTTCTGCCAGTCCACAGCTCCTGCCAAGTGCTGGTGGTCCAGGACCCTACAGAGCAACAGGGCTGGGTCCTGTGCTTGATGATGATTAAATGTCTCACCTTTGCTTCTGATTCTGCACTAAAAGCACCTTAAAAGCAGCTGCTGGAAAAGGGATGGGGCAGAGATTCTGGAACCCAGCCACCAAATGGCTGATTGATCTGTGCTGGAAATGCTTTGTTTCATAAACCAAAGCGAGGAGCAAACTGTTCCATCCTGACACTTAATTACTTTTCTCTCTTTAATGCCTTGAGACAATCCCACAAAAGATCTGCCCGCTGGGGAAGGAGGGAAATGCAGCTTTGGTTTATCCAGAGGCTTTCATCACTGACATCTTTCTTCTTTCCTTCTAGTTTTCCACAACCAGGTATTCCTGAGGTTTCAGGGAAAGCAGCAGCATCTAAACCCTCAGCTCCAGAGCCCAGGGAATAAACAGAGCCAGTCTCAGAGCAAGCTCAGCAATGTTCTCCAGCCCCCTTCTGGGGGACAGGAGCTCTTCCCATGCAGCTTGACACGGCCAGGGGGAAAGCTCAGGACTGAAACAGGGCAATTTGCTGACAGGGATCCTTACTCAGATCAGCTGAACCTCAGCTTTTCCTCCCTCTCATACACAGGCTGCAGACCCCAAGGCTGGCTCCATTATCCCAGGGGAGGAAGAACAGCAGAGGGGCAACGTTCCCCTCCTGAAGGTACAGACCCCATGGGATCCATGGGGAATTTTCTGCATGACTTGGACACTCCTGCCAGTGAAAATTAAAGGGGAAAAAGAAGAGAAGCAAAACTCTGCAGCTCCTGGCAGTGCAGCCAACGTGTGGCTGCTAAAGGACAAACACCCCGTGCCTGTGTATTCTAGAATCTCTTTCCCACCCCACTGCACCTCCTTCTCCCCACAGATACCCACAGAGCTCTGCCTAGACTGAATTCAGAGCAGGTTGAGAAGAAGAAGAGCCCCAGTGCTGCTGGCCTAGCAGGAAGCCCAATTAGGCAAGGAGAAAAGCTGAAAGGCTGGAGTGTTGCTCCCACCACCACTGCAATCAACCTGCAGCACCAGCAGATTTTACTGCAAGCTTCTCCCTCCAATATGTTACTGTCCTGACTGCACAAAGCTCAGAGAGCAACATCCCGACACATAATGAGGGATCTGGGTTTTCTTCTCCTTTGATTGCTATTGCTTGCAGTTACCTGGGCAGGAAACATCTGCTTTTCCCCCATTAAAGAGCAAAGATTACCAGCTTTAACTAAAACCTGGCATTCTAGAGTTATTTACTGGGACTTGAGGAGGAAAAACAGAGAAGTAGGAGTTGGAACCTAATTACAGAGCAGATGCCGTGAGTGGTATTTATTCACCAAAACCACATAGGTCATTCATTAAAATCTCAGTTTTAATTAGCAAACACCTGTTTTGTGTTTGATTTTACACTGATACGAACTGTCTGCAATTTGCTTTCTTCAGTACAAGCAATTAGATAGCCCTGACAGTAACAGTTAATCTAATTACAACTGGGGTGCCTGGGGAGGCTGGCCCTGACTCCAAGAAATTACCCAGCCCGTCACAGCTCCATCCCAGCCTGGCTCTGCTGGGACAGCAGTTTCCCCCAGTCCTGAGTGACACCAAGGTGCTGCTGGCCTCATTGGTTTGGGGTTGATTTCTCCCTGTTTTTTTCTGTTTTAAATAAATCTTTGTAGAAAACAAAGAATCTGAGCTCAGAGGGAGGTGTGAGGCTGCTGCTGCTGCTGCTCTCAAAGGAGATCCTGGCAGGGGATGGGACAACATCTCCTCCTCCCTGGTGGCCCTCTCCAGCTCAGAGGGAGGCTGAGAGTTTGCAGGGATGATTTCAGTACCTGCTGTCACCCTGAGCACCCCAGGGCAGACACGGGATCCCCCCAGTTGTCACCCAGCCTGGAACTGGCCTTGCTGCACTGCCTGTTTGCTGAGATGCTGGGTGAAGGGGTGAGGCTGTAGTTACTGGGCCAGCTCTGCCCCATCACTGATGGGTTTCACTGAAGGTCAGGCCTCTGGGAGCTTCCAGCAATCTGAATTCACTGGAACCTGCAGCCTGATGATGCAGCAGACACCCAAGGTACAGGGCAGGTCACATCCTGCTGTCCAGGAGAGCCCACTTTAGACTGCACAGAATGCAGTGCTCCTCAAACTGCACCTAAGCAAACAGGAAGCAAAGAGAACCACTTTGATGAACAATGCTGAGCTGAACTCTATTTTTGTGGATGCAAATGAGACGTGATAATGAATTCTTGTTGGGAATAGCTGCATTTGAAGCCTGTGTTCCACATCACAATCACACACTGCACATTTCCCTCAAAGCTCTTCAGTTTCAAAAAAAATAACTGGCACCCATATAATCATCCACTACAATTTTTTTTCAAAGCTTCTTAATCAATACTTGCCTCATCCTTTACATAAAGATGAAATAATTCTCTAATTCCAAGAATGATGTGGCAATAAAGCAATTACAGTAATGAGAGAAGCGCTGTAATAAGGATCATTGAGAAAGGCAAGTGATACAAGTGATACCTGTGATTATAAAATTATTATCATTTAGGGTGTATTTTCTTCCAGAAACATTCCGTGTCCTACATTTCTGCCACTGCCTTGGTTTTCTTCTTCTTGTTTTTCTTTCTTTTTTTTTTTGTAAGCACACTAACCTGGCCTCCCCATCTAGCAAAGAAATCTGCTGCAAAAGGGAAAAGAAAAAAATCACCTCCCTGGGGTAGGTGAAGAGATTTTGAAATAAAGGAATAAGCTAATTAAATTTAACTGTGTCATCCTGGGTAAGCTGGATGCTGTAATTAATTAAACCAGCCTCCTTGTCCTGGAGGGGGACAGTGCTGTAAGCAGGCAGGGGAAATGTGGCTGAGGAGACAGAGGGCAGGGAGAGCTGTCTCCCAGCAGGAGTGCAGAACACCCACACTCTGGAAAGCCAGGGAGGGGTGTGGGGGCTGCTGCAGCAAACAGGGAGTGCAGCTTGAGAGTCTGCAACAGGCACCTGGAGGAGAAGGTTCCATTCCAGAGGAGTATCCAGCTGATGCTGGTGGAGCACATCTGGCCCATGAGACTGCTGCTGTTACAGGGTGGGAAGCAGCAGAGTCTGCTGATGGATGGAAAAAGCTTCTCAAGGAGTTTGTGTGCATCCCTTCCCAGGTAACTTTACCTCTGACAGCAGGGCCCACACCAGCCTGGCTTGTGGCCACCTGGCTGTGATGATGCAAAGGTGCCTGGGATTATCCCACAGCCTCCTGCTGACCCACCCTGGTGCCCCAGCCCCATCCTGGGGTGGCTGCCAAGCCTTGCAGGACAGCAGAGCAGCCAGGGGATGCTCGGCCACGTGGTGTCCCCCCATGGACAGATGGGAAGCCAAGTGTGAAGGCTCTTTCACAGCAAATTGTTTAGCTTAGTGAAACAGCCTCTTTGTTTCCATATTTCCTCAACCTGATTTTTTAACCTGCCACATCCACACAAAGAGGCAGCCTCCCAGCAGCAGCAGTCCCAGTGCTCCAAGAGCCCAGGAGCAGGGACAGGGCTCACAGAGCCACCCACCACAGGATGCCCCTCAGCTAACAGCTGCCCAGGACTGCAGAGGACTCACTTTCTGGTCAGAAAGAAGAACCAGCTCTTGGTTGGGGGGAGTAATTGGAACTAAACCAGCCCAAGCATCTCCCCAGAGGAGCAGAGATTGGGCTGCCTTCAGTAAATCCTCTGCAGAGCTGGTGCAGAGTTCCTGAGACACCCCAAACAAACACACCACCAACCCTGAGATCCCTGTCCAGCTTTTTATCTCTCACCCCTTCTGAGCAAGATAAAATAAAACAAGCTGCACAGAGACCTTCCCAGGTAAGCATTAAGCAATGCTGTCCTTAGGTCAGAGCTCGGGAGCCCTGGCAGCTCAGAGCTTGCTTTGGGTCACAACAATTTCCCCCCTGCAGTGACACAGAGCCCTAAGAAGACATGAACAGGTCTCCTTTTAATCAGCTTTAATATCAGAGCAGCAGCAACCTCTGTGCTCAGGCCACAAATGACAGGTTTATTGTCCTTGCTTTTGAAACTGATAAATTGGTTCAGACTGGGGGATGGCTCTGTAGATACCACCAAAATAAATATATATATATATATCAGAGAAAAGGAAGGGAATATAAAAGGAAAGCATAAGAGAAGTGGCTATCACGTCAGATATTTAAAGCACTGGAGAAAATGGAGCTGGACAACTAGTTGTGCTGCTGTCATCTTGGCTCTGCCAACCTTGGGAAATTCTCTAAATTTTTTTTGGTTTGGGGTTTTTTCCCTCTCTCTTGTTAGCAGCAGCTAACAGGGTGTTCGGTCTGTGCACAGCAGGGATGTTTTGTGTAATGCTGCAGCTTTCTCCATCATTTCTGAAGCCTCGGCCAGTGTCAGAGAGGTGCCCTGGGGTGTCTCCCAGCCCCACAGCAGCCTCAGGTCCCCTCCAGCAGGAGCCCCAGAGGCAATGCTGACACCAACAAATGTGTTTGTGAATTTACTCTAAGCCTCACATGAGTCCCACTGAAGACAGTGGGATTATTCAAATGCTGATTTTCCCAGCTGATGAGCCGTTTAATTGGGCTGAAAGCTACTGGATGAACATCTGCATGGACATCCCTCAGACAACAGAGGAAAACAAACTAGCAGTGGAAGCAGGGGCTTTTCAGCAGGACTCACCATGGATGTTATGAGGTATCCCTCCTGTTGCATAACTGATGGGGGGACAGGGCTAATCAAAGTAATACAATTCAGTCAGAGATTTTCCAGTGTCTCAGAGGAACATTCATTGCCCACCACCTGCCTGTGGAGAGCAATGCTCCACCCTGAGCCCACAGCAGCTTTCCTTCCAACCCTCTCTCTGCTCCCTGCTGGAGGGAAGGGGCCAAGCCCACCCTGCAGAGCCCGGGGGGGCAGCAGAGAACTCTGCTTTTCCAGCAGTCACTCTGCCCTGTGGTGATGTGAAGGGGCAGCAGCTGCCCAGGAGAAGCCTGGAGAGAAGGAGGTGGCACCAGTGACAGAACAGGGAACGTTTCTGCCCAAAGCTGAGAGAACCAAACAAACTTTCTGGGCATAACCCTAATTAACTCCGTGTGTTTGGGCTGCTGCCTGTCGTGCAAAGTGCAGCAGCTGCAGCTGAGCTGCAGGGAGCAGGGGGTGGTGCCAGGCAGTGTGTGTGCCAGCTGCAGACGTGGGAGGGTTGACACAGCCCTGCAATCAATTACACAAACAAGCTACAGGGCTGCTATTGACTGGGAGCACAGAGCTCCAGCTCCTCTGGTCATTCAGCTCAATGGCTACAAAAAGATGATTTTAAAAATTATTTTTAAATCCTATTGCCATCAAAGGAATCCTCCTAGTGCTCCCCTTCAGCAGGCAATCAGAGGTCTTGATTTATTCACAGCACAACCCAACACTCGTGCAAATGGTGAAGCAGTTAAAGGGCAGGCTGGCGGAGAAATGCCTGGGGCAGCTCTGGGAGCTGGTGAGGCCAGCTGCAGGTAAACTGGCAAGGAAATGCCAAAATCTCCCTGTGTTCCAGAACCAAGACCCCCATCACTAAATAGCCCTCCAAATATCCCGGCAGCCAAGGCAAAGCTGGCACCAGTATGAAACTCCTGTCTGAAGAACCAGCTCCTGCTGAGCCTTCCACAACAGCACCCAGCAGCAGGAAAATGCTCTTATTTAGCATTTCTTGGATATTCAAAAACTGCTTTAACCTTCTTTGAAAGGGCTTTGATAAAACATTTTCAAGGGGTTTGATCAAGTTTTATATCAAAATGTCTTTACCTACCAGATACACACTTCTGTGGGATGAAAATCAGCTGTTTCCCATCACCCGTGGACTGAAAGCAGGGATTGCATCCAGCCTGGCTCTGCACCCCTGGGCACTGCCACCTGCTGTGTCTGCACCAGCATCTGCTCCAGGGCTCTCTCCATGCTTTTTCACCTCTGGTTTTGGAAAGTCCCAGCCCAGAGAGAAAGTTTTCCAGCCTGATGCCATGAAACTGGAGCAGATCCCAGCACTGAACTGGAGAGAGGCCATTTACTGTGGTTAAAAGTCCCACTGATGGCAACAGGAATTGCTGGCGCTCAAAACTTGGTTTTGTTTGACTGTTCAGAGGAGCCTGGAACATTTATCCCGTTGCAGAGCTCTTGCTCAGCACCAGGGTGGTGTAAGAACGACGACCAGGTGAAGCCAGAATGGCTCTGGCACTGCACCAGCAGCTGGGACAGGAGGTGGGAAATATTCATCACTTCCCATCTTTTTTTTTGTCATTCCATTTTGTTCTGTGTATCTGCATTTATGTGATTTGTGCACCCGAGGATGTTTGTATTTGTATTTACATGAATCTTATTAGAGAAATACCTGCCAGTTTGACATTGCATTTACCATCCCAGCAATCTCACACTTTCTATTCAGGCTTTTATTTTTTTTTTTCCCCATTTTCTTTTCATCATCCTGGCTGAGGACGTGTCCTACTTTCTTGTTTAGAAGATGATATGCTTGCATTATGCATTCTAAATATAGGTTTATTTTTTTAAGGCAGGCTGAAGCTGTCGTCAAAAGAGATGTATTTGAAGTCAGATTCCTGACCAAAAGGGCTGGTGCTGAAAAACTTTTATTTCAGGCTCAGACCAACAGCTGATGCACAGAGTGACAACCTACAGTGCCAGGCTGCAGCTCACAATGACCTCACAGGGTTTGTTCTCCCTGGGCAGGGGCAGCACCTTCTCAGGAGAAGGAGGAGTGGAGGGGTTGGCTGCACTGCCCACAGAGAGCACCTCACTCTGGCCAAAGGGCTCCTGGGGGCTTCAACAAAACCCTGCCCAGCTGGGGTAGGGAGGGTCTCCTGCCCTCTGCTCTGCCCTGCTGAGAACACACCTGGAATACTGGGTCCAGTGCTGGGCTTCCCAGTTTAAGAGAGACTGGGATCTACTGGAGAGAGTCCAACAGAGGCTGTGAGGATGATGAAGGGGCTGGAGCATCTCCCTGTGGAGAAAGGCTGAGGAACTGGGGCTGTTCAGTCTGGAGAGGAGCAGCCTGAGAGGGGAGCTGAGCAATGTCTAGAAATCTCTGCAGGGTGGGTGTCCAATGGAAGG
>JANHGL010012292.1:27057-37386 GCA_024611195.1 Ceyx melanurus | reverse complement strand
AGTCTCCTGCTCTGGAGCCTTTCCAGCCCCCCCTGGATCTGTTCCTGTGTGGGCTGCCCTGGCTGCCCCTGCTCTGCCAGGGGGTTGCACTCTGAACTCCAGAGCTCCCTCCCAACCCCAACCATCCTGTGATTCCTTTCAAAACCTCCCTTTCAAGCCCCCAGCATTCTTCACACTGGCACCTTTAGAGCAGGCTGATACAGAAACAGGGATGGGAGTTGAAAATATAATTTTTGGGCTGTATTTCTCAGGACAACTCTGCCCACGTCCCTGCTGAGACAGTAATTTGTTCTTAACGAGGTGTAATGATGGAAATGACACAACCTCTGCAGCCCATGCCCCCCAGAGCCTTAGCAGCCCCAGCTCCACCAAGTGCTTCCAGTGCTCAACCACAACACCCTCTTGCTGCAATTTTAACAGAGATCTGCATTATTCCATCACTGCTACAGCAAAAAGACAGCAGCAGCCCTGGGTCCAGAGCGTTTTGTGAGCACAGCTGGAAGGTGAATCTGAATATCCTGAGTTACAGTCCTGGCTTCAAAATTAAATTACCTTTTTGAGAGAACAACAGGGCAAGGCACACAAACCAAAGGACGGAGCACTCACTCCAGGAAGCTTCATAAAATATAAACCGCCTTTTAAAAGAGGAGTATTCTGCTGGTTGCTGCCCCAGGAAGGCAAGAGCAGCTGTCTGGGAACCCAGTGCCTCTGAAATCTCCTGCCAGGTAGCTGTGAGTTCAGTCCTGGCACCCCAGAGACTGGCAAACGTGCCACAGAATGAGGGGCAGCTCTGAGGCTCAGCAGAGCAGGAACAGGGGCCACCCCCAGCGTTGGGAGAGCTGGGAACAAACTGCTTGGCTTCCCCTGCACTTGGGTGTCTAATAGCTCCAGGGAATTCAACAATAGTGTCGGGGAAAATTCCTCTTTAAGAAGCCTGGTTATTTTTCAAAGGTTTTGCTTTTGTGGTTGCTCCTGTTTAAAATTCTACAGCCCAATTTATCTGTAGTGCAACACCATTGATTTCAGTGGGCTCAGAGCAGGGCTAAAGCAGCTGACACTCACTTATCATATCCCCCCTGTAATTTCTCCTCCATCAGGTAAAGCTCTGCTTAGCAGGCAGGATACAGGGAATTGTTACAGCCAGTGTCCTTGTGACATTTCATTAAGCTGCTCTTTTAAACCTTATCATTACAGGTACTGAAGTCTTGTTGGAAGAACTTAATTGCATCCTATTTTCCCTGGCTGGAGATGCACTGGAAAAGTCAACCTGCATTTTGATTTTTCAGTTTTTCTCAAGGTCTTTGTGCTGTCTAGAATTGTAAATTCCTCCACCTGGGGCTTCCACAACTACCACAGTTCCCAGCTGCTGCTGCTCCCAGCCCAGCTCTGACTCCAAGAGGAGCACAGGCTGAGCTCACCCTGAAGAGGCCACATTTGCCAGTGGGAGGATGGGGAAAGGCCACAGCAGACATCTAGGAAACAGAGAATTTCTCTGCTGTGAGCAAAATCTACTGCCCTCTGCTTTGAAAGGCTCCAAACGAGATCAAACTGCAAACAGTTCTTCCCAAACCATGCACTGCCCTGCCCTCACATCAACAGTGGCCCTGCACAGAATGGCACCAGTATTCCTGGTGACACAAAGATGTGCCCAGACAGCTGGCAGAGCCTGCTGAGCGTTCACCCACCTGGCAACTGGATTTTAAATTGCATAAAGTGAGCTTTGTTTTCACCTTTGCCACTCCAGGGTAAGAGAGGTGAAGGGAAATCTCTGATTTCAGAGTCACAAGAAATGCTCACCTGGTATAACTTGGTTGGGGGTGTTGTCAGGATTTCTCATCTCTGCTTGAGGAATCTAAACAGGAATTTGTTCATCCGGGGTACCTGAGCCCAGCTTGCTTTGGCAGGAACAGTCCTGAGCCTCCTGGAAGGGGCAGCTCTGCAGTGGACTTTCAAAGGCAGGGAGCAGGAGAATCAGCCCCTTTCTTTGTTTTTTATCACCTCTGCTCACCAGAATCCAATTCCCTAATCCTGTCTGGGAAAAATAAAAGTGTTATTTAAGGCCAGCTGAGTTCTCTGCTTTGACACAAACAATGACTATTTATTCACAGCCATATTCATATATTGTGGCTGCAGAGAGACATTTGTTAGCACAGGCAGTAGCTGTGCCTGAGCACTGTAATGCTGGACTCAATTACCACAACATCAATCCTCACTTTCAAGTGTATTATGTTTTTCCTGCAGAAAATAACCCTGCCTCTCAGTTTCCAATCACAAATGGTCATTAGTACATGGCTTTTTTGAAGAGGATGGTCCTTAGTGACAACACTGAAAGGAAAAGCGAGTTTGGGCTATTTTTGTGCTTCTATTTTTAAGTTATTTTGACAGTGTGTGATTGTCAGTGATGCTGGTGTTAATTTGACCAGCCTCACATCCCTGCTCACTGCTGTACACAGTGCCAGCCTTAAGGAGAGAAGTCTGTCCATTCCCCTTCAGCAATCCCTCCTTTTGAGTCCCTGAGCCCCTCAGGGCTCTGACAAAATAACTAAACCCAGCCACTGTAGCCTGAGGAACAGCTCTCTAGCTCTGCCAGCTCACCTCTGCCAGCTCACCCAGCTCACCTCTGCTTGTTCACCTCTGCCAGCTCACCTCTGCCAGCTCACCCAGCTCACCTCTGCCTGCTCACCTCTGCCAGCTCACCTAGTTCACCTCTGCCTGCTCACCTAGCTCACCTCTGCTTGCTCACCCAGCTCACCTGTGCCAGCTCACCTAGCTCACCTCTGCTTGCTCACCCAGCTCACCTCTGCCTGCTCACCTAGCTCACCTCTGCCAGCTCACCCAGCTCACCTAGCTCACCTCTGCCTGCTCACCTCTGCCTGCTCACCTCTGCCACACGTGGAGCCCTTGCAGGGCAGTGAGGAGAGCTGGCTCCTGGCTACCACATGGAAATGAAGAGTTCCTCCACCAAAATCAGAGAGTTTATTTTGACTCAGATCTCAGCAAACCTTCCAAGTCCACACAGAGCCCTCGAAACCCACCCAGCCAATCTTCACTGCCACTCGTGCCCAACCCTGACAAAGGCAGCCAGCTTAGCTACAAAAGGGTGCCAGAGTCTCGTGGCAGGACAGACAGACAGACAGACAGACCAACTGGGCTCACCCTCAGCACAGGGGCCCAGCAAATTTGCCAGAATATCCACGTCTTGCCCTGGAGCAGCCCCCAGATCACTGCCTCACTGTGCTGGAATTGTGTCTCTGTGTCTCTGTTCTTGGGAGGCTTTCTGAAAGCTGCTCTGCCAGAAGGTGAACTGCTGCCCCAGGCTGGTTTGGAATTAGAAAAGCAAAGGGCAAAGCTCGTTATTTTGTGCAGAAAAGCTGCTAGAGCTCACACAGCACGGAGAGAACAACTCACCAGGATTATAAATCCTGGGCTCTTAAGGCTGGATTCTGCTTCTGGCACAAAACGTGGAGGCCCAGACAAATGCAACAGAGAGAAATTCATTGGCACGTGGTGAGAAACAGGATGGAATCAGCCCCTTACTCATCTGGGGCTGACTCTGCTCATATTCCACAATTAGCTCTACTCTGTGCACGCTGAAAGAACAAACTGCACTACAGCAGAATCAGGAGACTAACTGGTCCAGCCATGAATTAACAGGAATAACCCCAGAACATTACCATCCCAAGGGCTCCAAATGCATCCAGGGCTGTGTTCTGTTTGTGCCCCATAAAGATTCTGCAGGGAGCAAACAGCCAGCTCTGCAGACACTGGTGTGCTCAGAAACCCCCAATTCCTGACAGATCTGGGCAGGTAACTGGGCACAAGCACATCTGGCTGAACAGCTGCACAGCCACCAATAACAGAAGTGATTATTGCTCCAGCTCCCATTCTGGCTGGGCGCAGCCAGAAGGCAACTCAGCTGCTCCAGAGACCACTGCAAGGCTCCACAAGGGGTCCCTGCAGTGGGGGTGGAGCTGCTGCCACCAGAGAGGCTTAGCAAGTGATGAAACTGGGAGAGAGGAGGGATGGGAACATCCCTACAGTCCTCCAGGCACCATGATGAATCTCATTGTGCTCACAGCAGAAGGGGCTGCCACATCAGCCCTTCACTCCAGTAGCTAATGGAGACCACTAATGGCATTTAAAAGACACCTTGGTACTCAGGTTCTCAAGCTGCAAGACAAGCTCTTGGTGTGGGTGTGTAGAGGATAAGATTCCTCCTAAAAGGGGGTGCAGATAGGGAGGGAAGAAGAGAAGCAGACACAGGAGTCTCTGCATTTGTGCCTCTGCTCTGTCCCCAGGACTGAAGGAGTGTGCAGCTTTGCTGAGTCAATTCCACTCAAGATCCAATTCTGAGCCTGCTCAAAAATCACAGAAACAAAATGTTCCTTAGTTGTCCTCGTTTGGATATTCAGCTGAAGAGCAGTGTGAAGACACCTCCCTCCCGAGCCACAGCAACCAGCTCTGGAAATGCTGCTCAGCATCACTCGACCTCTACCTTGGGCACACTGTCCACTATTGCAGCTAACCCTTCACAACCTGCAGTGAGAGCAGAGCTGCTCTCTGCCTGCAGCCTGGCATGGCCGTGGGCAGGGAAAGGGGCTCATGCTCCCTGGGTAGTGAATGCAATGCAGTGAGTCTGGCACCTCCGAGCCCGGGCTGTGGCAGCTGCATTTCTCACCTCTGAGAAGCTCAGCCACTGAGGTTCCCCCTTCCCTACAGCTATCAGTGGTTGAGGCTCACTGGAGATTTCTTGGCTTGAGGCCACAGGAGAAGTGAGAGTCTGGCCTAAGGTTACTACCAGTGCAGCGTTAAATAAAAATATTTATTGGAAAGCAAAGAGAAGGAGCAACCTGGGGGAATTCTCCATGTGCAAGACTGATAACCAGGCACAGCCCGTTCAGAAGAATGACTTGGGCAATCTCACCCCAGCAGCTTTCTAAGGAAAATTAAAAGAGAAACAGTAAGTGCATGGGGAGAATAGGAAATCAGGCTTGTGCTTCTATTTTTCTTTCTCCCGGTGACTTGAAGAACCTTGAGGGGACTGTTGCTCTTCAAGATGCACTGGCTCTGTCCATGAGATGAGCCTGGCAATATGAGGAGAACATCACTTATTTGGCTCCTTTCTTCCATCATTTCTGCCATGTGCTTCTAAAAGCCCAGCTGGAAGCTGGGAGGTTAGCAGGGATGCTCTGGAGATGCCAGCAGCAGAGCCCAGTGCCCTCACCAGCACCTCTCAACATCCCTGGGGCTGGACTGGCAGCTGAGCACCCTGGCAGGGCCAAGCTCACACTGAGGATCTGCCCCTTCTGCTTCTTGGGTGTCTGTTGGGGTTTCAGGCCACGATTTGTACCCGTAGCCAACAGACAGTGAACAGAGTTCACAGGCAGAGGGGGATAGAGGACTCAGAGCAAAAAATAACAGCACTACCTGGAATAGAAAGGTCAAGGGGAATAGAAATTGCATTCACCTGGGAAATAGAAATTGCATTCACCTGGGAAAAAGGACAAGCCCTTCAAAATCAAAAGGCAAATCCTTAAAGTGCTGAGCAAAATTAGTTGAGGCAAGGCTAATTTTGATAATAACACAGGCTGATAATTGTGTCAGTTAATGATGGTCAAATGCTAAAATAACTCCAGATCTCCCTGTTAAATGAAGCTCAGTCAGCATCAGTTGCTGCTCTCACTGCACTAGCACAGGAACAGCTCTGGTGTGGGTGCTGGCAGCTGGAATTTACTGGACAGTAGGTAACAGACAGAATGGATTTCTCAGGCAAGCTGCATTTGATGGGACATTTATTTCACTTCCATTTCCCCAGAAGAAGCTGGATTACCACAAGCATCTGCATACTTCAAATAACCACTGGTGTTTTGCATCAAAACGGGCTGAAAATCACCCAAATAAATTTAACTGAAGCAGAAAGGGACTGATCAGATTCCTCTGTCTCCAGATAAACACTGGGCCTGACTCCGGCTTGGTTTTCAGCTCCACTCTGGATTTGATTTGTCTCTGTTTTCTTCACCCAGACAAACACGCTGCTTCTGAGTTCAGGTGATGCTTCAGCACTCAGATAAAAATGTTCTAAATGCCACATTCTGTTTTCTTCTCAACTCAGTATTTCATGTTAAGCCTTTCAGCAATTACAAGGTGTGGCAATGTTTTTGCATAAATCAGTGTATGATTTCAGCATTAGCTGAAATAGCATTTGCTTAGCAAAGGAGCTAATGGCTCTGACAAGAGCCCTGCTTTCTATTCAGAGGCTCTAGCAGCCCAGGAACGGGTCTGCAGTTCACCCACCAGGACTGTCACAGCCACAGCACATTTGTGAGGAGCTGCATCGGGCCAAATGCTGCCTCAATTCAATAATCTCCCCACTAAATGCATTAGTGCTGCCCAGCTCTGGTCCTGACAGATCACTGGGGGTGCCCTGAAGCAATTAGCACGGGGACGATTGCTCAGGTTCAGTTGGAACAAAGCACTGGCACTTGGTAATTGGTTTACTCTAATGAGAAAAAGAATTTCTAGAAAGGATATAGGCAATAAAACCCCCCAAAATACAATTTGTGGCGCAGGGACAAAAATAAACAGACCTTACCAAACTGCACACAAGGTCAGTTCCCTGCTCCTGTGGCTCAGAGGCCTCCCAGGACCAAGCAGCAGCACACGAGTCCTGTCACTGCAGGGCTGCTAAGACCAGGGTCATTCTCCTGCCTTTTTATGAATGATAATTGAAACAAGTTCTTCCCAACCTTCATTTTTAGCTTCATTAAATAATGATTCGGGATGAAAATGGATGTGTGAGAGCAAGCTGGGTTCTGTGGCTGAAGAACTACCCAAGCTAATGAGCTGCCACAAAGGGATGGAAGTTGTGTGATGAGCAACCCAAGGCAGCCCCAGCAGAGCTCCCTGCAGGGGAGAGGGTGTGCAGGGACACAGCCAGACTCCATGCCAGCTGCCACCTAACTCACATGCAAGGAAAGAAGAATCACTGCTTCAGTCCAGGTCTCACTTATGGGAACAGGACAGTCCTGGGGTGTGCAACCCTCCGTGCTCAGCACCTCAGCTGGAGTCCAGGGCTCACCTCCCTGCCAGCTGCAGAGCAGCAGTTAGCTCCAGCAAAACTACAGCTGCTTATAGAACTAATTAGGGTTCAAGAAAGTGGCTCACTTTTGATAATTACATGGTTGTGTCCCATCTATCAGGCACTGTTGAACTGTTGTTATATTAATGTAAAGCTTATAATCATGGCTGTTCTAAATTGAATAAATGTTCTTGTCAATTCTCCAGTGCAGTTCATTTACATAAAAGCCTCTGGAACTAAAATTAAAATGATATACATCTTTCCAAGGGTTTCATTTAAAACAAAGCTAAATAATAGAGAAATTAGATATCTTTTTTCCTTTTCTCTTCACATTCTTATGTTTACCAAAGTGAATGGCCAGATGATCAGTGCCACGTGCCTGAACCAGAGCTGAGGCTCCAGCAGCTCCTCTACATGCCCAGTGATCCAAATATGTTAAGGCTGGGACACTTGCAAGGTGAATGATGATTTCACTGAATTAATTCATCAACACCCCTATTGCTGCAATTGCCAGTTGTTCGAGAACATTTCCTTCACCCCCTTCGTTCTTCTGTGTCCTGCCATCTCCCTGCTGCCCAGGGATGACCACCCCTGGAGGAAAAAAACTGTGTTTGTGCTGCTGTGAAGATAGAGCCACGTGCTGTCCCAGACTGCTTTCTGCTGACACTTGCATTTTCCAGCAGAGAAAGATCCTGTTTCCTGCACCATTCTCCCTAAAGGTATTTCAGCAGTGGCTATTAACATTTATTAATTTGTTATTAATGATGAAACCTGCTCTGCCCCAAAGCCCTGTCAGAGCTCCTGGGGGAGGCTGCAGCTTGGGCAGGGTGGCTCAGGGACTGGAGCTGCATTTTGCAGACACTCTGCACACACAAAAACCCCAGTCCCTTGGTTCACCTCCTGACCTCCAACTCTTCAGCCCCAGACTGATTTATCTGTGACAGCAAGCCCAGTACTGGCTGATGGCAACCCCCAGTGCCCCACTGGGCAAGTGATGCAGTCCACGAGCCCCTGCACTGTGTTTACAGCAGCCCTGAGCCCCCTGGGCTGGATCTCAGCTCCCCAGAGCTCACAGGTGACCCTCAGAGCACAGAGTGGAACTCAGCACCCTCTGTTCCCACACACCTAGCCCCAGCACAGAGCTGGCCAGCAGAGCCAGCAGCTATCAGGCCAGCTCTGATTATTGCAGGGAGCTGATTGGATTTAACTCAAAGATAATCTCCTCACACTTCGGTTTTTCCCTCGGGAAAGTATTTTTGTCTCACTTGTTCAGTCTTTGCAATGGTGAGAATTTTACCAAGCCTGTGCTGCCAGCAGCACCTCTCCCTGGGAGAGGATGGGAACAAACCTCCAAAGCCAGCAAAGTGATTCCAGTCTGCAGGGAAACTTCATTATCAGTGCCAAACCTGGCCAGGTATCTCCCCCAGGACTGTGCTTCCAGGGCACCCCCTTT
Source organism: Ceyx melanurus (assembly GCA_024611195.1). NCBI lineage: Eukaryota > Metazoa > Chordata > Aves > Coraciiformes > Alcedinidae > Ceyx > Ceyx melanurus. The sequence continues at coordinate 28,855 of JANHGL010012292.1, read as the reverse complement.
CTACCACCCAGCCACGAGCGTTCCCTTCGGAATGACATCAACTCCCAACAGGTATTAAGATGCTGGGTGACATTTTAATCTCTTTTCTTCATGGTCTAGCACAGTTGTTGAAGGACAGAAGTTGACTGGGGAGGCAGAGGGCAAACAGATCTGAGTTTAACTTCTTTGAATTTCCCTGTATTTATTACCTTGCCATTCAACGTGGGAACAGCCAGCAGGTAATTTATGGCATGGTGCTCACAGAAAGAAGTTTGCACTAACACAGTAAAAAGCTTGGAGCAGCAGCAGGCCTAATAAAATGAAAATTAACAAAAGAGCAGAATAAAGAGGGGAGGTAGAAGAAGAGAGTCATAAAATCACTAACACCAAGGTCTGGCTGAGATGTGCTCAAGTCAGTAATACCATCAAGTTTTATACTGGCTGGAGGGGGGACACTTCCCATCCTGGCACAGGAGAAGCCCATTTAGATGGAAAATATTCACCAGTAATAGAAGGATAACCTGTTCTGTGACCTACATCTCTGAGGTGGGAGCTGCCAGGGAGGGAGTTCACATCTGCCTCTCCCCAGTGTCTTCCACAGTGCCTGGAAGAACAGAAAAATCACCCCCTGCAGGGTGTTCACCCAGGGCTGCAGCAGCTGGAACACACATCAGCTACACAAGTGCCACACAGTGGAAAAGATTAAGTCAGAAAGTGGAATATTAAACCAATTCTTTTACACGTGCTCAGAGAACAGCTGCACATTGGTCATAAAAAAAGGTAAATATCAACTCAAAGAAAACCCTGCAGAAAATAAAAGCCCAATTAATTGCAAAAGAGAAAATCCCCCCAAGTCAGCCCCCACTCCCAGCTGTCCATTACCAACCACTCTCTTGGTAACATCCAAGTATTTGTGCCAGTTCACTTACTGCCCCTGCCATGCAGCCCCAGGGGCACAGCAGGGCTATTTTGGTCACTGAGGTGTTAAAAGGAAGGCTGGTAATTGTTTTAACCAAATATTATTGCTGTTGTTTTCCTGCAAACAGCACACAAAAGAAAACATGGAAGGAGAAAAAAGAGCCTCCTGTGTTTTATTTTTATATACCCCCCAAAATTATGGCCCAGCTAATAAAATGAGGGTGTCCTACACCAGCTCCAATATTGTATAAATCATGAATAATACAACAGGCAAAAATGAGAAACTGCAATAGAATCAAACCTATATGGAAATAAATAAAACATAACAGCAGAGCTGCAATCATGTTAGCTCTGTTGATAAAAATGGGTTTGTTTGCAGGAGGAGGAGGGAGGAACCTGCTCTGGTAAATGCCTGTAAAAGCATTAATAACACTAATAACGAGGCCTGGATGGCCAGCCCAGACAAGGGGTAATTAACAAACAGCTCAGCAAAGCCTCGGGGGGGAGGCAGCAGAGAGGAGACCAAGCCAAGGGAACCAGGAGCTGCTCAGGGGTGAGGAGGGGCTGCTGGGGAAGGGACCAGGTTGCCTGCAACCCTCAACCAGCCCCAGAGCTGCTGGGGACCCACTTCTGCACCTCAACTGGCTCTGCCTGGGGAGCCCAGCCGAGCGCAGGGAAGCAGGGGGTGAAATCCCAGAGCAGCAGAATCCTTCCCACCAGTGGCTGCAGGGAGCTGCTCCACAGCCTGCAGAGGGGCTGGTTGCAAAGGCCAAGGGGCAATGGTTGAAATGAGCCAGGAGTGAATGGAGATGAGAACTGAGGCAGAAGTTGTTTCCCAGCAGAGTGCCCAGGGAGGTGGTTGAGGCCCCATCCCTGGAGCCATCCCAGGTGGGGTTGAGGA
>JANHGL010012292.1:0-24379 GCA_024611195.1 Ceyx melanurus | reverse complement strand
GCCTGGATCTGTTCCTGAGAGACTTGGTCTAGATGATCCTGCTCAGGCAGGGGGGTTGGACTAGTTGATCTTCTAGGCCCCTCCATCATCCCCCCTCAGCCCCTCCATCATCTCCCCTCTGCTGGGCCCTCTCCAATCCTATTCAGGATAATAGGAACTCAAGAGCTTTGGCACCTGGGGACTTCAGCAGCTGCTGCTGCTGCTCTGGCAGCAAACAGGAGCCTGGATTTACTGAGGTTTGACCCTGGGTGAGGGCTGTGTGGACGTGGAAGAGTTTTCCCTTGCCCCAAAAGCTGCAAAAGCAAATGCAGAAAGGCTAAAAAAAGGCAAAGACAAAGGCACACAGGAGGTCGAGGTCTCTGCCTGGGACAGCAACAGATCTGGGGACACTCATGGGACATGAGCTCCTGGGCTTCAATCCACCTGAGCTGCTGCCAATCCCCAAGGGCTCCAGGGCTGCAGCTCCCCTCTGCTGCTGACACTGGGCAAGGCTCTGCTCAGGAGGGGAGACCATGTGCAATGCAGAGAGCACCACAGACACCCCAGCAACGAGGAGGAGACACTGATGGGAGTTCAAGTGACAGAAACCCAGCCCCTTGACAAGCAGAGCTGAGGGCATTTGAGGTTGAGGATCTGCTGCTCTGCCAAGGTAATAAACCCCAAGGCATTTCCTTGTCACATTTACTCCTCTGAAACCCCTCCACCTATGCAGGGCAGAAGTGGGTGGAGGCAGATGAATGCTCAGAGCAGCTCTCTGTGTGAGGGGCCCAGAACACAGGGAGGTAGGAGTGATGTTCCAGCATACTGTCCAGAGGCTGCTGTGCCAGGCAACAGACCCTGACCCTCATTCCCCTAAATCTGGGCTGCTACTCTGAAATCCAGCCCAAGTCAGAAGCAAACAAGCTGGCAGCAGAGGGGAGCAGCACATCCCCACCTGCTGCAACCTCTCCCCTGCCCTGTTTCCTGATTCAGACGCTGGCTGTGATTTACAACCACTTGCAACTTCTCACATTTAATGAAGTGAAACCCTCCTGGCCCACAGTGAGGAGGAAGCAAGGATGAGAACCCAGTAATTTGCAGCACTGTGACCTTATTACAATGTACTTTTTGCTTGACTGATCTTGGGGCCTAGCAGGAGCTTTTACCAAGGGCTCCGTGGAATATTTGTTACTATTTCCAACTGGATGTAAAAGATTTATCTGTGGGAAAAAAAAAAAAAAGTATCTTACAAGTGTAGTTTTCAATAATTTTATGCTAACTTAAAAGGCAAAGTAAAACAAGATACTCTTTAAGACTAATGCTCATTTCAGTGATGCTGATGAATGCTGCTCTTGGTGGGGACAAACAAACTGCCCAAGCTCTGCTTGGCTGCCTGCTGAAAGAAGGTCATTTTTCAGCCAGGAGAAGAATAAACACCCTCCTGGGGACTGTCAACTTGCTCCTCACTTGGGATTTGTAACTTGAAATTCTGCTTTCAAGCGCCTAATATCACAATCCACCCCCTGGCAGCAATGGGATGGATGGATGGATGGATGGATGGATGGATGGATGGATGGATGGATGGATGGATGGATGGATACCCCAGCAGTGATGACCCCTGAAACCTCCTCAGAAACACGGGGATTCCTCTCTCAGACACACCAGCAGTATTTTGCTTTCTGCCTGTGCTTTTCCCTGGGGTCTCCTTCAGAGTGTTCAGTGCTTTGGGACAGGGGCTCTCCCTGCTTGTGTGGGCAGATCCTGACACTGGGGGCTCTAAGCCCTGCACTGCTGGGAGGTTCTGCAAACCAAACACTTGCAGGCAAATAAATCTCTTAAACGTGAAACATTTCACAAGCCTGACTGCTTCAGGAAAAGTTTTCCGGGGAGATTTTTAGCTTTATGGTCATTTTAAGAGGCAGAAAGTCCCAGAGAAGAAAGGACAGCTGACTTTGCTGCAGGCCAGATGGCATGGGAACAAGTCTGAGTGTTCTGAGCCCCTCGGGATGACACATCTGAGCTGACTATGGTCTGAGTCAGAACACAAACCCCGCGTGGAGTCACTAATCTCCACCAGGATAAAGACACCTTCACTGTGTTTCTGATTTATGATTTGAGTTTGAAACTTCCCAGCACAAAGCTAGAAAATCCTGAGGATTCCTAAAGAATCCAGTATCCACCCAGGAACTGGCTGCTTGTGCCAGACAGTGCTCCTGGAGCTCAGGACACACAGGTTAGCTCCTAATTCCCAGTACCTGGATCTCAGCCTTGCAGCTATGATGAAAATATGACATCAGTTTTACTTGGAAGGGTTGAAAACTCAAGTAGAGAGCAGTCTCTCTCAAAAGAAAAATCAAACTCAGTAAGGAGCCAGATGATACAGGAAAAAGAATCTGCACTCAGCTGTCTAAGGCTTCCAGAGCATCAGCTCAGGGCAGTCCCTGGATGGGTTCATCATCATCTCTGGGGGCTGAAGCAAGAAATAAGTACAGAAGTGGTGTGAGAATGCCAGCTGGGAGCCCAGGGAACACTCTGAGCTCTGGAGTGATGAGCAGGGGAGCTGGCCAAGGGTTTCACCTGCTCCTTCCCCATTTCACCATGGGGGTTGGTGTCTTTGCACCAGTCTAACACCACTGCACAAGCCAGACACCAACGGTGCCCTGGCTCCAAACTGCTGAGAGGATCTTAGCAAACAGCTCCAGGATCTGCTGGAGCTTCCCCATCATCGCCACCCAGATAACAATCCTCCTGCCCTGAAAAAGGCCTTAGAAGTTCCCCAGGAGTGTATGAAATCCTGTGACCCAGTGTTCTTTCCAGAACAGCAAAAGGCTCTTTGAACAAGTGCTGCTTATTCCCATTTATTCCCAGATTATTCCCCAGCACCTGCATCCCAACAGGCCCCACCTCTGCCATTTCATTTCATTCCTCAGAGGCTCTCAGGACAAAACAGCAACAGGATTGCCATTTTAAACCCCTGATTGTTTGCACTTTGCTATTGGCAAGCACCAATAACCTGCAAACAGGCATCTCCAGGTCTGCATCTACTGGGGTTTTTTTGCAATATCAGGTCACTCTCAGAGCTTTCACTCGACTGCTCCAGGAAAAGCTGCTCAGTCTCTGCCCTGCTCCCCATGGTGCAGCCACTCAGAGCTCTCAGAGCTCCAGTGGAGAGCTGATAAAATCAATCTGTTCAAATCACCTCCACAATTTATTCTGTCTTTATAAAAAAAAAAAAAAAAAAAAGCCTGTTTATTGTCCAGCAGCCTAAACAACAGCAAAAAAATCCCACCCTGCCCCACGTTACCATTGTGGGAACACAAACCACTTGGTGCAGAGAATGTTTGCTGGAAAGCTGGGAATTGAGCTGTCCTGCAGGAGCAGCTCAGGCTGTGGAGCACTGCAAGGCAGCTCCAGTACCTGTGACTTGGCTTTGATTTATTTTCTTTGCAAAAATAAAAATGATAAAGATCCCAGAAAGGCTTCTGAGGGATGATGTAAATGCAGCTCCTGGTTATGGCAGCAGACTGCAACAGGGAAATGAGATCAACACAAAAAGGGGGATAGAATAAGCTTAATAGTCTGCCAGTCAAAGCAATTTGCTAAAGACCTTGACAGCAGGGAAAGCAAAAAACCAAACTGGAGCCAGGACAAAATAAACCCAAGTTCAGTTCTCCAGCCCTGAGAATAAGTGATCAATGGAACAGATGATTGGAAGCAGCAGTGAATTGGGTGATTCTGAGATTTTTAGAGCTCCTATCTTTCTAAAATAGCCATTTCAATTCCACCAGAAGCCACTGAATCAGGGCTCGGATGATGCTCTGGGTTGTGTTCCACACAAGGCAGGATCAATGGTAACAGCACCTGATGGGTTTATGATCTTGGAATTTATTCTGAAGGAGAAACCTGCAGGACTGTCTAGACAAAAGCTGCCCAGTGTTTGCTTCTCCCTAATGCCCATGATTACAGGGCTCCCTCACTCAATCCTGCTCACTAGAGGGGCAGAGGGGAGTCAGAAATGATCTCTTCAAATGAACACGAGAATATTTTACAGCAGGTTTAAAACACATCCAACTGAAGTGTCCTTCCAAGTGCCAGGGAGCTCAGACCCCCTCCTGGTGGCCTTGCAGAGGGGACACTGCTCCAGTACATGCCAAAGGACTTGACTCCATGATTTCAACCTGAAATCCAGACTAAGTGTAACATGCAAATGTTCTGGAACCACCCTAGGAGCAAACTGAGCAGGTCTGACCTTTAAAAAGATATATATTTTTTTTTGAAACTCAGATGACACATTGGAAAAGATGTTCCTTCTCCATGTGAATGGAAAAGGGGGATGAATTGAACAGCTCAGCCCCTGGTGCTGCACCAGGCAGGCTGGCTCTGAGAATATTGGGGCAAAAATCTGTCAAACACTGAATTCCATGGAGCTGCCAGCAGCCCTGGGTACAGGTGACACAGCCAAGGCTGTGAGGGCTGCAGTGGTGTGTGAAGCCAGCTCTAGCACAGAGCTCTGCACTGAAATGCCACACTTGGACTCATCTTCTCACCTAGTAGTCAGGATTCAATTGCTTAATTGTATGAGATACAGCCTGAGCAATTGCCTTTTGTGATTTACAGGATTAAAATCTGTTTTCCTGCTGGCAGGCAGCAGTGTTTACTGGGCTCTCCTCTTCTGCTCCCATTTCAGCTGGGCAGTGATCTGGCATTATTAAAACTGGAATGTTTCTTGATCCCCATTAAACAAAAGGTGATTTGCTAGCAAGTGTTCAAATATTAGTGCTTGATGTTTCTCCCTGGCCATCAAAACCCCAGCCTGCACTCTGGGGCACAGCAGGAGCTGACCATAGCTTAAGATTCACTGGTAGAGGCAACAAAAAAATGGCCATCCAGCCTTCCCCTGGTTTGTCTTCAAGCCTTGAGAGGTTCCTGTCCAGCAGCTGCTCTGTTTAACACCCAGCAGAGCTGAGCCCTGTCCCCAGGCTGCCACCTGAACAACTGGCCCTGGCACAGCCCAGGGTCAGAGCCCTGCTGCTGGGGATGTCACAAGCACCACAGTGATGCTCAGGAGCTATTGTGGCCCTCAGGGGGTGCCTCCCCAGGCTGGGGCAGGGAGATGGGCTCACTCTGACCTTCTCCCTCCCCTGGATTGTGGCTGCCAGAGCCACTGACTCATTCCCTGGTTTACAGCCCCAGGGAGAGGCAGCACGGGGAGGAACAGCCATCCCAATCACAACAGGAAAGGTCAGAGCAGTATAACTCTAGATTATTTCAGGGAATACATTGGGGCATTAAAATTTAGATGCAATCTCTGTCAAAAAGGCATTAAGAAGAAAGGAAAATGGTAGCTACGGATTCATCTCCTGCAGGAGCCAGAAATCACGTTTTCCACGGACAGATCTGTACCTGCTACTAAGGAAATGCAGAGAGATGACAAATTTCAGTAGAAAAGCCATGCAAGCATGTCTAGCCATGTCCATCACTGAGCAACAGCTTACAAACTGCTGAATAACTCTGGGAGAGCTGGGCTGGGGTAAGGTTCTCTGATAAAAACCCTTGTCCCTCAGCTGGTCACTACTCGGGCTTCCAGGTACCTTTGCTTTGCAAATTAATAATAAAAGAACTGATATTTGCCAGAAGTGTTCTTCAATAACTTCAACAAGTAATAGCAGAGCTCAAGATGAGCTTGTGAACTGATGCATAAAAAATAATCTAATCTTGGCATATTAGATAATAAAGAGCAGTATTAACTATGCTCTAGATATCCTGTTGGATAAACTGCATTAAGAATCACTTTTTTAGCCCAATGCATCTGCAGTGAGTTCACCTTCTTAAAGTCCCTTTAGAAACAACCACAAGTGAGACAGTAAATAAATAGGAAGATAACTCTGATAAGAATTTCTTTCATTTACTTGTCACTTCTCTGATGTTGATTCCAGTATTTATCTGTGAGGCTAATTTTTGAAGCCCTTTTGTCAAGCGGTTTGAAGTTTATTATAATTCCTGCAAATTTAATTTCAGAACGGGGGACATTGTTGATATCAGAATATCTTATTAGCAATAAAAGAATATTACCTATAATTGAATAGCTTCTCAATTAGCAAGTTGGAGAGCCAGCGAAAACAACCAATTCCCCCTGATGCACCCACAGCAGGAGGCATCTGAATGAGCAGCCAGCCAATTAGCAGTGCTGCTAGCCAAATGATAAACACACACATCAAATGCACAAGATTGAACCCAGCAGATATTAGCTCCCAGGGAAGCAGGGAAAGCTGAACAGTGTGGAAAACACCACAGTTCAGCGGGTGACCCCTGGCTGGAGCAGAGCCCACCGGGCTGGAGGTCAGGGGAGGAGCCAGATGTGGTACCACAGCTGTGTGAGCACCACTGCAGCTGGGCCAGCCCAGGGCAGCAGTGATGGAGAGGCTCTGAGCTGCCCCAGAACAGCAACAAGGGATCAGATCCTCCCAACCTACCTGCTCTAGCCAACCACCTCATCCCTGCTTCCCCAGCAGATGCAACTCCACCCCGGGGAACTGGAATGAGTAACATCCCAGGCTGGGCTGAGCAGGGGGAGTGAGAACTGATCCCGAGACACTTGTGCTGTTTGTACAGGCTCCTCACATGCTGTTAACTCCTGTTTATTGTTTGAAGAAACACATCTCTGGCATTTAGGAAGTCAGCTTTCATCTGTTGGAGCTAAATACGCGTGGTGTTTCCATGAGTGCTGGGTAATTGGCTAATTCTAATTGCAAATAAGAATCTTTTCCTCCTTGGAAAACAGGTTGAAGTTTGTATAAGGTAATGAAGCAGGGGTCTGAAGATCAGCCGTGGAACAAATTGCATTAAGGGAAATCAGGCAGTTGTCTGTTCCGATTTCTTCCCCTGAAGAAGCTTTATGACACCCCATCCCCACTGCTGAGGGACCATTATTATCCTTCTTCTTCTATGAAGAGACAAAAATTAAGTGATTAAGGGGAAATGTTCCAATCAGCTGCCATTCACCCATCCCTCCGAAACCATCGGGACTGCGCTCCCATTTATTACCCCTCTTGATAAATGGCATGGAAACAGAGCTGGGAAGGTTGTTGCTATGTAACTTAGGGTATTGAAATGGATGAGGCATGGTGACCTTAGCCTCTGGAGATGATGTGCAAACTATTTATATGCACAGCTGTACAAATTGCCAGAGTTTAATGTTAAATTCCATGGAAAATCATCTCTGCTGTTTTGCTTTTGAGGAAAGGACAGGGTTTAAATATTTAATAGGCTTTCTTACTGTGCAAGCATATTTGGTGTTGCATAAGTGAGTGGCACGCTCTCTTTCAAGGCTCTGGGCTTCAAGCATTTGACAAGCTCTCCTCTAATGAGTGACAAGACAGAGGATCATCAAATCCCAGGCACCCAAAGGTACCAGAACACTGGGGAGGTGCAGCTCCACCCCTTGGCCACGTGCACTGCCAGTTGGTGGGGATTGGGGTGACTTGGTCTAGGTGATCCTGCTCTGGCAGGGGGGTTGGACTAGATGATCTTCTAGGTCCCTTCCAACCCCGAATATCTATGAATCTATGAAATTCATTTTGAAAAGACCCTTCCTAGACCAGTCCCCATGCAAATGCAAAAGCTGCTTCCTGCTGACAACATTTCAGGCAGCTAGAATTAAAAATACAAAGCCCTCGGCATATTATGGATTGTTAGGTGCCTTCCATAAGATTTAAAACCAGGCCAGAAGTTCTACATAATTTTGTGTAGGTCCTTAGAACTGGACATTGATTTATACCAGCTCAGAAACTGACCCAGGAGATTATTATTGAATAATAGTGTTAACGTTGAACCAAAAAGAACTCCACAAACCCTCCAATGCTTCATTATTGTAAGGCTTGTCCAAATAAAAATACCAGAAAAAAGAGGGAGAGACAACACTTGCTTTTAGTTTGCATACCCAGAGATACTCTATATATGAGACAAATAATTCAGGGCTACAGGCACTGAGCAGAGTACTTCATAGAAAAAGAAGGATATTTATTAGCACTGCTGAAGGATATAAAGTTATTTGAGAGGTACAGACTTCCTTCTTTTTCAGACAATGAAGATTTATATTGCTTATTTATTCTCATAGTCTGGACAGATGAATCATTCTTGGGGCAAAAAATTTACATGATTCAGCATTACTGGTTCTGGTGGAATAGTGCAAAGGAGTTGGGGGATTTCACCCAACACTGTTAGAAACATCTGGGAATATAGTGAGTAGCAAAGTGTTTCAGGTATTTTTTTGTAATCACGTCCATTTGCTGGCTGTTATACCACACGACTGGAAAAACAATAAATTTTTTAGGGAGCAGTGGCTGCATTATGAGTAGTAAGTTCAATTTTCAAAAGCTGATGGGCACTTAAGAATCCACAGCCTGCTGATTTTTAGCAGGGTTTGAACTAGCAAATCACATCATCACTTCTGAAATTCCCACGTTTCAGCTCTGGAGTGCTTAGCTCACAAGTTAGGCTTGCAGGAACCAGCCACTTCTTCCTGTAGTTAGACAATTAGAGACACAAACAGTCACTAATGGGATTGCCCAAAGCTTAAAGAGATTCGTTTGTCTGGAATCGATGACCATTAAATCCTAGAATATACTGAAAACCCCACAGATGCCCAAACACTGCGTTGGGGGGGTGGGGGGGTATCAGAGAACAAGTCATTCACCTCCAGAGATCTGGAGCAGGCACCCAAATCTCACCCGTGTCAGAGAGGCCAAATCCTGCCCACTGCCTGGGGAGGAACCTGCTGATTTGCTTGCCCAGAGTCATTAAACCACCCTTGTGCCTTCAAATCTACCAGTCAGACCAAGAACTCCACAGCCCAAGCTCCCTGGTGCTCCCACCAGCACGACCTGAAAGCTTCATGTGGTTATTTCTGCTGCTGCTGAGCAGAGGAGATGCTGCTCAGCCCAAACCAAACCCATCCTGAGAAATCAGAAAACAGGAGCTGGAGAGATGGAAGCTAATGACAAGCAACCCAACCAAGTTTCCAGCGTGGAGAATTTGATCCTGAGCTCTCCACCACTTAATCACATTTCACAACTCACCTACACCCAGACTCACCCTCTGTTGAGCAGAACTTAATGTTGTTATACTGAGGCCCAGGTGCAGCCCAACACTAACTTCATTAGCTCTGCAGCTCTCTGCCAGCTCCTCTGGCTGCAGCCTGGCACGTGTGGGGAAACAAGGTTAGGAACAAGCCCTCCAGAGGGAGGCTGCAGAAGCCACCGGTGATTCTCTACCTACAAGACAGAGCTCATTGGCATGTGCTGGGCTCTAGAGGAGCTCGTCCACCCCAGAAACTCTGTCTCTCCAAAGCTATCACAGCAGAGGGCAAGTTCTAGAGGAAACCTGTGCATGCAAATAAGGGTTTTTAAATGGACATCAAGGCCCTAGCTCAGGAAATTTTCCCTATTGAAGGAGGTTCATGAGTGTGTTACACAACCACACCCCAAGATTTTTACAGAGAGCATCTTCCACAGCTTGGTTTTCTTCGTAGCTCCCAAGATTTAGGCCTCACTCCAAGCTCACACCTTTTCCATCACAACTTCTCCTTTGACCCTTTCTGGCTCCAGTTCAGCAAACACGCCAGATGCTGTCATTTGCACCTCTTTGGGGGGAGTTTGAAAAGCCAAGTTATTTTTAGGTGGACAGAAGGAAACTTGACTTGAGGGCCTTTGATGAGTTCCATGAACTTCTCCCACCTATGAACTCTTCCAGCTGCTTGTTACCAAGAAGCAGAAATCTACCAGTGACGTGGAACAGGTCACAGCAAAACCAGTAAAGCTGATAGCAAAGTGTTTGCTGCAGTCTGAATTCACCACAGCCATGCTCCTAAGAGCCTTACACATCTGTCACCTCCAGACCAGGGCTAGAGACACAGCTTGATCTGAACATTTCCACTCAGGGCCCCAATGAAATCCTTCCCTCCAGCAGCATCAGGGGTGAGGAAGGGGGTTGGTTGTGTCTCCAGCATCACAGGCAGTGCTGAGAACATCAGCCAAGTCTCCTGATCCACCCTCAGCTCTGATGTACAAAACACCAGCTCACCTCAGAGGTATAAACTTCGCTGAGCAAAATGGAGCTACAATTTCAAGTGCTACCAGTGGGAAAAGATTAAAGCTTGATTCATACACATTGAAGCAGAAATAAATTAGTTTCCCCGTGTCAGGCACTATTAAAATTTGAAATCAAGTGCTGAAGCCACTGGGGAGTTCCCCATCTCGTAATGCTTTTAGTCTGGATCAGATACTTTCCCTGGGAGACAGTAAGTCAAACACAAATTACTGCGACTTAGTAGAAGTATTAAATAGATGAAAAACACTGAGTATGTGTATGCTAGAGAAAGCAGATGGTATAAACATCCCCTACACCTTCCAGATCCATGCAGGTAAAATAATCCTGGAACTGAGCTCCCCAGCAGCGGCTGCACATCCCCTCTTCCCGCTGTGCTGCTGAGGAGCAGAGATTTCCATCATTCAGCATTTCCAAGTGAATTGCTCATTCAGAAAATCAAACTGAGCACTTGTCCTGGCAGAAAGCACCAAGCACAGTCACCTGGCAGCCCTGCCCAACAGGCCTGCAGGCTGGGGACAGGACAGCAAGGGTGTCGGGGCAGAACAATCAGCATAGAAAACCACCCAGGAGCTCCTGATTGTGAATTCTTCATGGGCTGTTTACTGCAGGACCTGCCACAGACAACAGGAGGCTGTCTGCTAAGTCAATAATTTATTTCAGGCAGTTAAATAGTGGGAAAAAGACTGGTTGAATTTGTGATGCTAGGGGCAGTTTATATGGGGGGGATTCTGCCATAAGGAGCAAGAAATAAATTTAAAAACCTGTACAGTTCCAGACCAGAAAGCAGGGAAAGAATATTGGCAAATGGTGCTTTAACAAGGGGTGAGAGAATTCAGAGTAATCTGAACGTGCTGCCAAAAGAGCCCTGGCTGGAGTATGTCATGGAATCAATCCAAACAAATAATCATTTAAGTATCACTTAGGTCTCAAGTTACAGACTTCATAACTCAGTTTATTTTTAGTACCTTATTTGCAGAGGTACAAACAACCCCCTTGTGTTTGTAGAGCCAAGGAAGGAATTTATCTTGCTAACTGCTGTCAGAATCTTTCTGTCTGCCTTTACCTGAACTTAGAAAGCAAATATTTACTTGGAAGCCATCAACGTGGAGAGACAGGAGTTGCTTTGTCACTGAATTTGGAAGGGAGCACAGGGACAAATGTTTACTCAAAGCCAGCTGAGAAAGCAGCACCATGAGAGGGGCATGAGAAAGGAACTGTGGTGGGTGTCCAAAGCTTATAGCTTCCCCAGGAAAGCTGCTAGCACCAAAATCTTACCTTAGACCTCACCTACTGCTTGCACTTTACTGACAGCACAACGAGCTTGGCTCCTGAGCCCTTTACTTTAGGCTACAGGAGAGGTTGTTTGGAAAAAATGCCATTTTTTGCCCTTGGAAAATATCAGCCCTAAAAAGCAGGAACGTCTGAGGAGAGCTTCCCCAGGAAAGCTGCTAGAGCTGAAATCTAGACCCTGGAGCACTCAGGAGAAGCCTCATCTGCACTTGTTGCCATTCCCATGTGTGCTGCTGCTGAGTTCCACTTTACTGCCTTGTCTGGACCCCATGGCCTAGCCAGGGCCCTGCAATTACCAGGGGTTTAGCTCCCATTAGGGATGAGTTTCCTGGGGCTCACTCCCACCTCCACTCTTTGGACTAACAGCTACTGGTGGCTGCAGAGAATCCCAACATCCATCAGCTACTACAGCCCTTCACAAAGGAAACTTCCAGAGGAGCTTCCACATGAACACTGGACTGCTTTGACAAGTCTACGACACAGCACTGCCTCAGAACTGACTGCTGGGCTCTGGACTCGCCTTCCATACACAGCACGGCCAGCTCCTTGGACAAGGAGGGTTGTGCAGAGGCACAGACAGGCTGGGGATGTTCATCTGCAGCAGCCAACCAGCCAGCCAGATGCCCACAAGATGAAGGAAGCAAGTGTCTGATCCTTCAAGTGTTTAAAATGTCACCTGCTGCACCAGGAACATCAGAAAAGTCCCAACTCCTACAACAGAAGGGTGCTGAAGACCAGCAAGAGCATCACCACAAGTCCCCCTTTGGTCAGTAAACAAGCCTGGAGAGAATAGGTTTTCAGTTGTTGACAATGTTTTGGCAGTTCATTAATCCCAGCAAAATCTCTCCAAAGTTACTGATGCATGGATTCCATTTTCAAATTTCTCATTAGTTCCTCTTTATGGATTAAATGCTGATGTTCACGAGTGAGTGCACACAGCTTCAGCTGATGGATGTAATTGGGTTGTAATGGATTTTAGCTGCTGTTCCTTCTGATCCAGCCAATTTGAAATGCAGTATCAATGTATTCTCCCCATCTCTCTGTAGGGAATGCGAAATTGAAACCTACAAGATGAAATTTATCAACTTCCATAAAGTCTGCTACAACCATCATAAAACTGTTAAACTCCCCATTATCATTCTGCCACAGTTATTGCCCAAACTCTGCTCGGGCAGGCCAAACATTCAAGTGCATTTGAAATAAGTGGAGTTGATCCTTCAATATTCTGAATGTCCCCAGCATTGATTTAGGTGCTGTAAATATTACCAGTGCTGGATGACATTAACACAGCAGAAGCTTAACAGCAGGAACCAAGTGACACTAAAGGGCTGGAAGGCTGCAGAACCTCCTTCTAATTAATACATCTGTATTGTGATGGATTAACAAAACAGCTTCACACCTCCTCCCTGCTCCACGAGCTGCCCTGCTCTCAGCTTTCCCTGATGGAAACAAGGTTTGCAGGGGCTCCAAAGAGCTGGGAATTGGGATGTCAATCCTCCTCAGTGTAACAGAACACTTGGTGAAATGCTGAACTGCATCATTGTGTGCTCAGGGGAAGGGAACAAGGAGAACCAGAATTTCAGCACTAGTCAAGGCAACAAACAGTGGGTCATCTAACAGAGCTTTCTGAAATCTCTAAGTGATTTACTTACTAGTTCTTAGGCATCTTCGCCTACCCAGAGCTACACCTTCAGTAGTTCTTTTGCCCCATGTGGTCATAGCCAACAGCAAGGAAGCCAAAGGCCAGGGCCAAGCAAAGCTGGTCAGGGATTCAGAGAATCAGTCTAACAAACCCCACCCGTGACTGAAGAATTTCACACTGTGCAAAGGTTCTGATTTGAGCTTCTAGAAGCCCAACAGCCACAGGCAGCCAGCTCTGAACCCCCCACCCTCCTGCACACAGAGCACACCTTCCACTCTGCACAGGGCTGTTCTGCAGAGCAGAAAGAGAAAAGCCTTTGGAAAGGCTTTGCAAAGCCTGGGCAGCAGCAGATCTGAGCTGCCTTGAAAATCTCTTTAGTGCACAGAATGAAAAGCCTCTATCTGTCCTGCCAGCCCCACTGAGCATTTGCACTCTGCTTCAATTCAACACCAAAAACCTGTGAGCAAGCCCAGGCATGACAGACACCACCCCCAAACCAGGCTGCCTTTGCATCAGTGCCTATCAGCTGGGCTCACAGCCTGCCAGCCCTGCCACCCTGCCAGCCCTGCCCTCCCAGCTGCTGCATCCCACCACCCTGTCTGCAGGATGCTCTCCCCTTCCACCCTCCAGCTCCAATCCAATAATGGCTGTGAGTGAAAACATTATTGACTTCAGTGGAGTTGCTCATGCTTAGAGCAGGGATGAATTGAGCTGCTCTGCCTGCTGCCAGCCACAGAATCCCAAACTCGTTATAAAAGCCCACTAAGACAGATTTTTAATTTCTTCGTTTTACTGCTATTATTGGACTATTCATTTCCACTCTACAAGGTGGTTAAACTGGCATCTCAACTAAATGATGCATCCAGGGCATGTTAGAATAAACTCTCCTTGTTCTGCCAGCTCACACTCAGGTAGCAGATACTCTGCTCAGTGGAAACAAACTCCTGATGAAAATTGTAATGACACCAGCCACCAAAATGCTCAGAACTACAAAGCAAAGCAGTCCCACAAAGCACTCAAACAGGGGGCTGCCTAATCAATGGGAGCAGCCAGAAGGGTTGGGAAGGGGTTACCCCAAATTCAGTCTTAGTCAAGAAGAACATGGAAAATAAACTGTTTGCATCCCAACAATACTGAAGTAGTCAGAAGTTACATAATAATATAGTCTGAAAAGCTGCACTCTAGGCAGCTTCTATCAGTATTTCTCAGTAATTCCCACCACCTTAACAGGTTCCTTCATTGGTCTGACCAAACTCAGCAGCAGTAAAATCTCACTGGGGATGGTGGTTGTGCACAAACCATCCACCTCCCTGACTGCTCTGTGGGTCCAAGGGCCTTCCCAGTTATTATCTCTAATGCTCAGTCTCTCCCAAACCCTCCTATATACTCTTAATTAAATGATTGCAGTCCTTTTGTAGATTATGCATAAATCTTCATTTGCTTGCTTTATTAGCATTCAATCTGGTTTTGTTCATGGCAGAAGTGTTCCCCTCAGGCAGCAAAGCAATCCAGTTCAAATGCAGCAGGGGCTTTTGTTAAGGATAGACAATTTGATTAACATCACTGTCAATATGATGAATGAAAATTCCCTCAAATGAGTCACCCCATACCTTGCAATCATCACTGGAATATTCATGGCATTAGGACACCAGAGAGAAATTCAGTGTGGAATCATGTTGGCCTGCCCAACGTTCCCCTGAATGCTGGGAAATACAGATGCTTTCTTGTCAACACTCCTTAACCAAGATCCCAAATCTTTATTTCCCCGTCTGATACACAAAATATTCCTGTCTCACACTTGCCAAAATACTCTGCCTTGGTTCCCATCAAATTGCTGTCAAGACAAGAAGGCACCTGCAATTCCTGCTGACAGGAGTGAGGGTTTCCTTCACAGCTCTGAGGTCTACACAGCATTTCCTGCAGAGTAATTCAATTCTCCAAGTCATTTAACAGTAGCTTGGCTGTTGCTACTAAGCTGCTGTCTGACATCAAACTGCAGTGTAGACACAACCTGAGAACTCCTGTAAGTTCAGCAGGTCACAGAGTTCCTTGACAATGTCCATCATGTCAGAGACACACATTCTAACCCCAGAACAAGCAGATGTGCTTGTTCCCCAAATCCCATGCAAACTTTAAGACCATAACTGGATTGGAGCAGAGTAGGAAGGAATTTTCCTTTCCACAGGCTAACAGGCAAGACATTTTCCCACTGTAAGGTGCAGCACCTGGGACAATGCAGCCACAACACAAACACTCCCAGCCCTGCAGAGGCAGCTTCAGCCAGTCCAAGGTCTCACCTCCCTTCTGGAGGTGTTCCCCATGCCTGCCTAAAGCTCTTTCTGGTCTTGCTGAGGGTGAGCTCCTGCTGAACCTGAGGCATGGGTCAGCAGAAGTCTCCCCTGCACAGGCACATCTGGATGGAGGGTGCCTGGCAGCTGCACACAGGCTTGACTCCCCAAACACAGCTTGGCTGCAGGGGAGGGTGGATGGACAGGGGACTGCAAGTGCCTTCAGCCTGCCCAGAGCAGAGCTGGGGGAAACCACTCCCAGGCAGAGGAGCAGGGAAGGTGATGAACATGTGGTTTGGAAACGTGTGTGACTGCCAGGATCTCACCACGGACAGGCTCCCTGTGCCTTCTGCTGCATGTTCAGGCCTGGCTGGGGAGGGACTGCAGCCCTGGAACCAGCTGACAGGGCAGGGGAGAACACTATTAGCAGGCATCTGCAACCTCCAGACGCTGCAGTGACAAGATGTGTTGGAGGGCAGAAATGACAGCTGTGTAACAACAGTGTCTTATTGATCTGGGCTTCCTGAGCAGTGATGGAAGGAAGGGTGAGTGCTTCTGACAGCCAGGGGCTGCAGCCTGTGGAGGAGGCTTGATGGAGCAAGCAAGGATACAGATGAAGTGGTACAGGAACAGCCATGGACACAGCACATGGCAGATGAAGATGGAAGTAGGTCAAGCATCACTATCTGGGATGCTGGTGACATTTTGCCTCGCACAAAGCAGGAGGCATTTGTTGTTATTATTTTGTTTAAGCCCATTAAGCACACTGGCTGCCTACTAGCAAAGCCATTTGTATTAAAATCATCCCAACCATTCCACTGCTGCATTTGCTCTGTGAAGTTATTAATTATGCAACCAAATTGACTAAGATAATAGCAGTCACCTGGCTGCAAGGCTATCAGAAGACTGGAGAGATACTAAGCCACAGCTGCTTATGTGAGAAAGATCACACACACTGGGGCTGTTTGTTTTAAACAGCTGAACAACAAGCACATAAAAGCACAGGCAGGAGTGAAGAGCACCGAGAACACTGCACATCCAGGTACCTCTCTGCAAAACACTGATGTTGGTAAGAAGCAAATTAAGAAAAGCAAGTTGCGTGTGAATTAAAATATTAAGATACAGACACTACAGGTGTTCGTGCAGCCAGTGACAACTTGCTGCAGTGACTGCAACGTGTTAAAACAGCTCAGGGTGTTTGACAAGTTTTTTCAAAAGCCTCTGCCCCCCTCACAAGCCCAGTGCTGCTTTTCACTCTTTGCAGGGGCTCAGAACATAAGTGTGGCAGTCAAGGGTGTCTACGTCTCTAGCAATCAATTCACTGGCATCATAGATCAGATTATGCATGGTACATGGTACCAAGCACCCTTTTCAGGCTACAGAAATCTGGCACTCCATTTAAAGGACACTTGACTGGAAAAAATCCTGTTTGCTTTTGAAAATAGGCTATTTCAACACTTACTCTGCTATTAGTATCACTAAAGCTATTGATAAACCCAGCAGAATTCCAAATACACAGCCAAATGTTATTCCTTCACTGCTGCCAGACTAAGCCTCTTTTTAGAAGTGCTTAACTCATTTGAAGTCCAGAGTTTGTCTAACTGGAGGTATTGATTTAATTCTAAAGAGAAGCAACACCTTTGCAGGCAGAAATGCTGAGATGACTGCAATAAATCCATCAAGAACAGTTTTTTCTGCATGTCACAAACCAGGTTTACATTCCATACAGTCCCAGGGTGGTTTGCCCCAGATGGACCACTCTTGTCATTAGTCTTCCAGCAAAGCCAGACAAGCCAGCTGCTTTTCCCAGGAAAGTGAAATGTTCACAACCACTACTGGTGGAAATGTTAACTCAGAGCCTGTCTTCACCCATCAGCATTATTGAAAGCCAAAGGAGCATATCAATTAAAAATAAAGAACCTTATTTCTTCCTTAATGTTCAGTATTTCAGGATTAACATGTAGGTGGCTGAATGTCCCAAAGACAGTTTCCCAAGCACCATCATGCTCAGTGAGCCACTTGTGGGATGACACCTACACATCAACACACCTGCAGCAATGCAGAGAGGTTTCCACTTGCACTGAAAGCTTCCAGGATTAAGCAGTTTCCTTCTCAGAGCTGAACAACACCAAGGAACCTGTATCCTTACCTCGGCAGTTGTCTTCTGCTGTCTTCTGTCCCAGCACTGTCCTCTCCACCAGCACGTCCCAGTTGCTTCCCATCCACAGGCTTCTTTAGCCAGAGCCATTCACTTCTTCCTGGAGCTCTCTGAGCCAAGCTGCTGCTCACAGTGGAGATCTGCAATGAATCAAAGGAGAGATGCTGTGAATTTCAGAACCACACATGGCTGGCTATTCATGCTGGGCACTCTGCTGAATGCTCCTGAGTAGCCCGTGAAATGCACCCTGAGACCCAAGCACTGTTTGGAAAGCAAGGAGGATGTACATCTTTTCTTTCAAAGGGTGGATCCAGAAAATAAAAGCCACATCAATCTCTAGTTTCATGATTTCACATTTTCCAACACTGGAAATTTTAAATTCCCTTGTAGCTGAGCCAAGTGAAACCACCAGGCCAGGTCCTCAGCTCTCTCAGGCTGCAGGTTTCCATGCAATCCACGGTGCCACGTGCTCTGCTTACTGCCAGCACCTGCTGTGGCCTTCAGCTGCCTCTCCAAGTGCCAGTCCTGGCTGCAAGTCATTCCCATGGATGTGCAGAGTCCCCAGGCCACGTGCAGGGAGGATTCAGAGGGCAGCAGCAGCAGGGCAGCACTCAGGTGAGGCAGCTTTGCTCTCAAAGGGATTTTGCCATCACCACATCCCGGGTTCACAGCACCCTGGGAAGCACCACAGCACTGGGGACAGTGTTGGCAGCATCAACAGGTTCTGTTCACCAGCCCTGGTCCCCTGCTCAGGGCCATGGGCCTGGAATTCCAAAGCATTGCTGATCAAATCTCCTCATCACAATTTACACCCCATCCCCTGAGACTGTTTCAAGCCCCTGTGATGGTTTATAATGACTACACACAGCACATGCACAACCAAACCCTCCCTACCAAAGCCACAATCATCCAATTTTGGAACCCCCATTTATATCAAACCTCTCACTTCAGAGGATTTCTCTTCCCTCTGCCCTGTGTGTAATAAATACGTGGCCCTTGTGCTAGCAGAAACAACTGCTGAAAGGAACTGGCACCATGACAGTAAAGCTTTTATCAGCTGAAATGGTGACTGAAATCATTCCAACAGCAGAATGCAAAGGACACGGCAGTGTTTGTCCATCACAAGTGCAGGCCCTGCTATCAGTAATAACCATGTGTACAGGATGACAGAAGGCAGCAGGGAAGAGACACCTCTGCTGTTCTCTCAGGGTGTCATTAAACCACCACGCACTTCAGCTACTGTTTTAGCCATTAGACACCTGAGAGCTGTGGTGCACAAAGAAACATCCCCTGTTTTATAGCAGCCACCACTTTCAGGCAGTTTTATGTGAAAGCTGATTATCCAACTGGAGTTGATTTCAGAGTGACCTCACTGTCTGAAGAGATTTGCAGCAGAGCTGGGGACAGTCACTGAAGCTGATGACTTCATAGAGCTGCAGACATCAATTTTCCTACTAAGAGCCTCTCCCAAATCCCTCTGCTCCCTCCAAAACTGGCCCCATCTCTTACAAACAAACATGCACAATTGTAGAGAGCAGCAAAAGATTACCAAGGATTCTGTCAAGGAACTCATGTATTGACCCCAGTGGAGGCAAAAGCAAGTTCCAGCCCCACGACATTTCATCAGCTTTTCTTCTCTAGCATGACAGAGACAGATGGGCCTTCTGGAAAAGGATCTTTAGAGAAGGAAAACACACATTTGACCCGAGTTTTACAACAAAATGTCAAGCCAAGATGGGGGAAGAGGACGACAAACAAGTATAAAAAGAAATCTTTTCTTAGCCCAGGCTACTCCTCAGATGAAGAGCTTTGATTTGCAAACCCCAGTCCACAGAGAGCTGCTGGCAGCACTGGGGGAGCTGCTGGCTGCACTGGGGGAGCTGCTGGCTGCACTGGGGGAGCTGCTGGCTGCACTGGGGGAGCTGCTGGCTGTACTGGGGGAGCTGCTGGCTGCACTGGGGGAGCTGCCTGTGCTTGGGCAGCAGCTCTCCTGTGTTGAGGCATGAAGACAGAAAGCAGCTGGAGAGCACTGCCAGTGCTCACAGCTCCCCTGCCCAGGGGTTTGGGCCCTTCTGCAGGGGCTGGGGCTGCCTCTGCCCCACAGATCGCTCCCTGGGACGGGGTCAGGCTGGGGCAGCCCCTCCCCTGGCCTCACTAGTCCCCTGGGGAACATCAGCAGCATCATTACCAATTATGTAACATCAAAAAAGGGAGATTAATAACTCAGACTGAAGATATCGCTAAGATTTATCTCCTTGGCTGCATTGTCTGCAGACAGCACTGGGGAGCTGTCACAGAACCAGAGCTTAGCTCTGATTATGAAACAGGTCCATGAAGTGAAAAATAATTTATACTTGGAAATGTATCTGTGTGTTTAACTCCTTAACACAGGCTTTAAACGCACAGAAATGAGGCATTTAACTTCTTGGGCCCTGAGAAGGTGCTGCCCGACCCCAGGAGGACAAACTCCCAGCTAAGGAGCTAGCAGAGCAGCCTGGGCAGGCTCAGCTCCATGGAAATCAACCTGCCCTGCCTATTCCAGCACCTGCTGACTGGGGCTGCTGATCTAAAACACATTAGCCTCATCTTGCAAGAGAATGATAATGAGGGTAAATTAATTAGGAATTAGGGGAAAGTAGTATTTGAATGGTTCTCAGCAGAAGCATGTGCAGCTCTAAGTGGAGCTGGGCAGGGAGGGAGTTAAATCCTTCAGAGGCAGCAACAACCAAAAGCAGCTTCACTGGGCTGTTTGTGTGCACATGGGAACTCTTGAAATTAAATATTTTGGTCTAAATAAACTTTCCCCTTTCACTTCTCTCAACCAGGAGCTCTGTAGTTTCTCTGGTTTAACTGGGGAACATAAACTGATCCAAAATAACGTCCGAGGGACAGATTAATTTGACAATGACTTTCTTTTAAGTCTAATTAAAGGCTGGATGAATTACTGAAGGATGAATTCATGTCGAGGGTGTCACTGGTTGAATATTTCATTAACATTGCCTAGAATAAAAGTGGACCGTAACGAAAAAGACAGCTTGCTTCCAAAATTATTCTTCTGATCTACATGAAATAACTTTCTGCCCTTTGTTCCCATTTGGGGCTTTCAGAGGCTCAGAATGCAGCTGGAGGAGAGTGGCTGTGAGCACTGCAAAGGCATTTCAGCTCAGTGACACACAGGGTGCTGCCAGGACACAGCACACGGAGCTGCCCCAGGGCTCTGCCAAACGGAGGGCTGGATGGAGGCAGCTGCCCATGCTCTCTCTGCTAGTTAAGGGGGGGTTTCACCACTGCAAAGCTGCTGGGGGGGGTCAAGCAGCATCTGGGAGTCAGGTTTAACTCTCAGGTGCAGCCCCAGCCTTGCCAGTGTCACCCCCTGCCTGTGCCCACAGCTGAGGGAAGAGGGAGGGGGCACAAGGCAGCACCCTGATAAAATCACTTGGGTTTTCGAGCCCTGTGCGTCATGAAAGCACCACAAAGCCCTTCAGCCTGGGGCAAGCCCTGCCCAGGAAGGCTTACACCATTTTCCAGAGGCTGTGCCCTCAGAACCAGCTCCTGCTGGCCCAGCTCAGCCCAGGGAGCTCCTCTGGCCCAGCAGCCAGGGGCAGTGCTCAGCGAGGGCACCAGAGCAGCACAAGGGTGGCACATGCCCACCTCACACACCCTCCTGCTCCTGCCAGCCAGGGGGGCTCACACTCACCCTGGTGAACACACACCACACTTCTAGGGTGCTTCTCCAAAAGTTTACCAAGCTCAGTAGTGGAAAATCCATTAAGCAAAGTTGCTGAGGAATATTCTGGTGCCCAGGGAAACTTTCCCCCCACAAACATGGAAGCCCCACGTTGGGAAGAGAAAGGACATGCATCTGGTGTCAGAGGGCTGGAACCCTCATCAATAACACTCCCAATATTGTGTCAAAGGGATGTTTCATCTGCAGTGTGGTTTAATTATTCATTGCATCTAATACACTTAACATTTCAATAATTAACTTCTACAGCAACAGGGGGAAAATCTGATTTATCTGTTTGCTTCCATCTTTAGCTGTTTAATTAGCCACACTGTCCTCTGCTCTGTAATCCCCTCACATGAGCAGAACTCTTGAGAAGATGACTGAAGAAATGCTTTCTGTGTGGAGAGTGCCCAGGCCTGGCAGAAAGGCAGCCAAGGTAATTCTCCTCTCCAGCAAAGCATGGTGTGCTGCTGGGGAGGAGCGGCCAAAGAAAGATCTGACCAGAGCTCCACAGGTTTGAGCTGCTCCCTCTGAAACCACCTAGCTCACTGACGTGGGATGGAGAGCTGCCATCAGCTCTTGGCATCCTCAGCACTGTCACTTGTGCCAGCTCCTCTGCACCAGGGCAGTGCCCTCTCCCCTGGCACCCACTGCACACAGGGCAGGAACTACAAGACTTGCATATTATTAAAACCCTGTGCTGAGGAAATCAACTATTCAGAGCTCATTCCTCCCCTTCTCTCCCTTACCACTCCCTTAGAAACAGCTCTTCTCCACAGTAAATAAAGTTAGAAAGCCTTATCATTAATTCTGTTTAGGCCTAATGTGTCATAAAGCAAGGAAAGCAGGCCATTTTCCTCTCTGCTGGGGCACAAAACATGGATTAACTATTCCAACCAGAGCTGGGAATGATTTATTAATTCAATTTTGGAGTGTGTGACTGTCAGATCATATAAGTTCGTTATAAAAAGAGTCTCTCTGAGGAGTCTTTTACTCTTTTTAAGCCCAGTGACTGGCATTTCACATGCTTCAGAGCTGCAGCCATCTCCTCAGTGCCACAGGGAGGTTGCAGAAGCTGCCCTGGCCACAGCAGCGTGTGTCTGAGGAGGGAGAGAACAAGGAGCTGGGCATCTGTGGCAGCACAGCTCCAGCCTGCACAGCTTCATGCTTCAACCCGGGGCTCTGTGGGGAACCAGCAGCTCTGCTTCTTCAGAATCTGAGTGGCTGAGCTTGGGAAGAACCCCCAGAGGTCACCTCATCCCAGCCCCTGGCCAAGCAGGGCCACAGAGCCAGCTCAGCCAAGACAGTGGCCGGGTTTGGTTTGGGGTTTGTGTTGTTTTGGAGTTGGTTTAGTCTCTATGGGGTTTGTTTTTAGGGGGTGGGGGGGCATTAACATCTCCAGGCAGAGACATGCCCCAGTCTCTAGTCTCTAGGAAGGGTCTAGTGCTCTCCTTTGCCAAGGAACTGGGGGAAATGCCATCTCCACCCCCCAGGCTGGCTCAGCAGCTCCCAGAGGTGAGGCATTAGCATCTGAAAGCTGTCAGAGTGCTGTGCAGGCATCCACACCTCCAGCAGAGCCCCTGTGCAGCCTACCTGCCAAATCCCTTCCAAACACAGGGTGGAAAAGGGCTTCTCCTGCACCTGGTCTAACACTGAGAGTGGTTCTGCCTTTCCCACCATCCAGCCTCGTCAGAAACACGACTGGAGAGAGACTTCCAGAGAAGGGAGAGCCACGACCAGGGACCTGCTGCTGAACCTGCCCTGTTCTGCACCAGCAAACCACATCCAGCAACCCTGCTCTGCTCCACAGCTCCCAGCACAGCACTGGGGAGCTCCAGCACCATTTCTTTCCCCAGAAATAAAGCCTTGTCCCCAAGAATGTGAAGAAAGCAGCAGTGTGTGGAACCAGCATCTCCTGGCAGCCAACAAGGTCAAGTTTTGATGGAGACCCTTCTCACGTCTGCTTCAGAACATCACTGGTAAAAGCTATGGGGTGTTTGGTAAATGAGCAGCAGTAAAGTGTAAAACCATTCAGAACAGCACTGACAAGTTATAATTTCAGACCCAGTGCAGCAGCTTCTCCAGCTGAGGACTGACAACCTGTCATCAGAAACAGATCCTTAGAGGCTGCAGCAGCAGGGAGAAACAAACATCAGCCCTCCCACTTCCACACACATCAACCCACTCACCTCTGGAACAAACCCCATCCTGGCTCAAACATGCTCCCAAAAGGAGTCCTGCTTTGAAGACATCACCTCCCTGGGTAGCTTGTTCCACTGAGAGCCACCCAACCACCACATCCAGCCTGCATCAGCTCCTTCCCAGCTAAGGAACCAACCCCTCCATCCCCACCGAGAAGCAACAACAGCAGCTTAGCCCCAATTTCTCTCCCAAACTTCCTCTGTTTCATTTTTAGCCCTAGCAACTCGGTCTCACTTCAAAATAAAAATAAATAAAAGCCATTCTAAAGGGTAGAAACATGAATAGTGAAGTAAATGCTGGCTCTCATTTGCAGTAATAGCTGTGAAATGCTACTTTGGGACTGGGAAGCATCTCAATTCTGTAATTACATGTTCATCATCCCTGCTCCATTTGCAGTCCCTCCGGCAGTATTTCACAGCTACAGCCCTCCAAGGCACCCGGCCTTTTTTTGGTAATGGGTCGTATATCTGCCGTGCAGACGACAGGGTCAGCTGGGAGAGGGCTCTGGCTCCAGCCAGCCTGCCACTGCTCGCATCACAGCGCTCCGCAGCTCCTGCAAGGGGAGCACGGAGGAGATGAATCACCGCACTCCTTTGCACAGGCACTAGGTGGAAGGAGCCTCTGCACCGTGTCTGTCACCGATTGACCACCCAGAGCCTCCTGGGCAACTCAACAATGAGGTGTGGAGGGCAGGGGGGAGTGGGAAGAGATACTGCTCTCATCTTCCCCGGGCTGCCAGCACTCGGGGCTGCTGGGGGGTGCTGGGTTATCTCCTGACAGTGCTCTGTGCTGTGGCCCTTGGCCTCCAGAGACACTCAGCCAGAAGAGAGAGCAGAGAGGTGTGCAATTTGATTAGGGGAATGGAGCATCTCCCTTACGAGGAGAGGCTGAGAGAGCTGGGGCTCTTTGGCCTGGAGAAGAGGAGACTGAGGGGAGACCTCATTAATGCTTATAAATATGTTAAGGGTGAGTGTAGAGAGGATGGA